>CAJHQP010005399.1:0-46417 GCA_905132765.1 Moricandia arvensis
CGTAGTGGTCATAGCTTGATCTCATAATCCAACTAACAAACAATCGAATCGTTAAGAGAACTTGATCACGAACAAGTCGTTAACTGAGATAAAAGAATCAACATGCTATAACAATTATGTGACCGATCTCAGTTCTGTTCCCATCAACCACAGCTGCTTCCCTTTCCTACAAAGAAACCAAAAGTTTTGATAAGCTCAACAAAGAGTAAACCACCGACGCTCGAGAGGGCGTCGTACCTAAATGTCTCCGCTGCAGTTTCACTACACCATCTTGTTCAGAAGCAACTAGAGAAAGCCTAGAAAACTCTCTTCCTTGTCGAAAATAGCAAATCTCTCTTTTGACGTCCGCGCTAAAGGAAGAGTGTACGTACGCATGGTGTGGTTTGGTTGGAATAAACTAAGGCTCACGTCATTTGTGTCAACTGCTTTTAATGTTAACGAATTGTTTTCTGTAGTTGGGTGTATGATCAGTGCTGGTTCTTGGGGTGTGCCCAAGGAGCACATGCACATGGCCTTTTTTTTAAAAGAAAAGTCTTCAAAGCAATTAGGGTCCAAATTTGTCAACTAATATAAAGAATAGGGTCCTAATTTGTCAATTTATAGAAGTATAGCTATAACTTTGGAGGGAAATAAACTTAAGCCTAGGGTTCATAGTTTACCTAAGACGGGCCTATGTATGATAAGCATCTTTAGTAGACAGTTCGATTTGGTAAGGAACAAGCGAACAACTAAGATTGAGAGGAGTAGGAAACGTATTGTGAAGCATGGCGTAGATTGATCCGGGTTTTGTATGATAAATAATAATAATAATAATAATAAGAATAATAATAATAAGAATAATAATAATAATAAGTTAAATGAAGTCAGTAATATCAAAAACAAATCTTTCAAATAAACTTTTTTGAAGTTTTTATCATAAAAATAACTTTCAAAGAATGATTAATATAGATTTTTTTATTTTAAAAATTTTATACATTTTATTATTTTTAAAATTTTAAATTTCACCTCCAAAAACCCACTCCATAATTCTAAACCCTAAGTATTGATTAGTTAATTCAACGAATATAAATGTATATATACACCTGTTAATAAAATAAGTATATTTTAATTATTTTTCCTTAAATTTATTTTGATGACAAAAATAATTTAGATCTATCTTACACTATTCCTCTAATCTCAATCATCATGAAGCCATTTGACTCTCAATCCACACCACACGTCTTATATTAACTTAACTTTTTATTACACTCTCAATCTCACAATGGAGTTGTCGATGCTTTGGCCAAAATTGTTCGTACTTTTCATAGAGATTTATATTTTGTTGGTAGTTCTATTCCGGTCTGGCTTCCTAAACTACCTCAAGTTTGAGTAATAGAATTGTCGTTTGATGTTAAAAAAAAAAACAGCTAGGGATGTACTGCCGCAAACCTTTTTCAATATATTCCATTTTATTTAATATTCTTTTCAGATAAAACTGTAAAATTGAAATTATTTGGAATGATAAAGCAATTTATAAACTTCACATAAATCCTTCCTTCATCAGGTCTTAGTTGGTGTCGGTGGTAGCGAAGGTGATAGTGAGGACTCCGTTGTTGAATTGGTGGCTTATGGTCTCGGTGTTGTAGGCATGGTAGTCCGTCTCGAATTATTTATAGACCATCTTAAAAAAATATTAATAATGTATTTAACGATTTAGTGAAATAATTTAAAAGGTTAATAACTATGTTTGATATTTCTTTTAGAATTATAAACTTTAATCTAACAATATATCTAAAATTTTCATAATTTTTACTATAATATATCTATATTTTTTTAAAAAAACTCTTAATTTTTTCTTATTTTTATATTTGATGTCATATTCAATCGCTCCACTTACATATGCTATTAGACGGCTCTGAACATGGTACTTGAATATTACATTCCATGTCGCAAATTGCATAACCTTCATCTTCCTTGGCCGTAAAACGTAGCTTGTTGAGATGAACATCAAAGGTCTCCAACTTGCTACAGCCCGGAAGGTCGATCTTCAGAAAGATCTTGTTCTTTGTGAACCTCATCTCGTATGCGTTGCGGCTTCCCCTTTTGACAAAGGGATTAGAGCTTCATAATAAGAATAAAAACAAAATAATAAGTCAAATTAATAATTTGAAGAAACAAAATCAGAAAGAGATGACACCAGAATTAATGAACTTGCGCCCAGGGATGTAATTTGCGTTCTCCTCTAGATCAATCAGAAAATGATTTGGCCCTTCAGAGCTGCTGGAAGATCTACACTTTACTAGACCATATGTGGGGAAACTCATGGTGTTTTTTTATTTCTTCTTTTTTTTTTTTGATGAAGATTTTAGCATGTGCATGGTATATATAGGGGTTTGGTGCATACAATTTGCTGGTTTTTCTTTTCTTCTTTAAATAATTAAGACTTTTTATCAAGATAAAATATATATATATATATATATATATATATATATATATATTATACCAACCTCGATTAGCATATGCAATTTGTTAAAACATAAGAGCATATATATTAGTGGAGGACCTCAAAAAATTAAACAAAATAATGTAAAAACACCACTTAAATAAAAATAAAGTATTATCTCATCTTAGAATTACAACTATTTTATTATGTAATTTAGTTAAGTGTAACAACTACGGCTCTCAAAATCTTAACATCTTATATAAACAAAAATCACACGTAACTGATGGTTCACAAAAATATATAAACAATGATTTAAAGCTTAAAACAAATGTTAATCCAAACATTTGAATAAGTTAAAATCTCCAAGCTAATCAGAATGTTTAAATAAGTTAAAATCTCTGCGTGGAGCATTGATTTACCCCTAGTTAATATATAAATTTACAAGTAATTTAAACAAAGCGACCAAGAGCACTAAACAGTTTCTGTGATTTGTTTTTGAGAAACTAATACATCATGCATGTTGAAAAAATTGTTTTTATGAAAATAAGATACACATAAAAATATGGTATAGAATATATAAATTTTTTTCATAAATCATACTTATTTAAGATACACATAAAAATATAGTATAGAATATATATATGTTATTCTATACACATAAATTTTTTTTTATGAAAATAAGATACACATAAAAATATGGTATAGAATATATATATGTTATTCTATACCATATTTTTATGTGTATATAATAAGTATGATTTATGAAAAAAAAATTATATATTCTATACCATATTTAAATATGGTATATAATAAGTATGATTTATGAAAAAAATATGTGGATATGAAAAACAATATGTGGATATGAAAAAAATTTATATATGGTATATAATAAGTATGATTTATGAAAAAAAAATGGACATAGAGTATGTACGATCATGCGATAATCTAGTTGATTTGTTTACAAAGGACCATATCTTTATCCACATATAAGAAATATTAATCTGGATATAAACAAATGTTCCTTTGTAAGCAAAACAGCTAAATTATCGCATGACCGTACATACTCTATGTCCACTTTTTTATTTTTCTCGAATTTTCGTATGTACAAAAAAAATCTCGAAAGGATGTGCTTTGTTCTATCGCTCTATATATAACCTTCTTTGAGTTGAGCGACACAAGCTGAATTGTTTTCAAATATTTTCGCCAGCTCTTTCTTGTCAGATATTCCACTTGCTTCTTGTATGTGATGACTCATTGACCTAAGCCACACACATTCACGACATGCTTTGTAAAGCGCAATAGTCTCTGCATGATTTGATGAAGTTGCAACCAGAGTTTGTTTTTGGAACGCCAAGAGATCGCGGTTCCACCAATTGTAAGAACATAGCCGGTTTGTGATCGAGCCTTATGAGGATCTGATAAGTATCTTGCATCTACAAAACCAACCATACCAAACTCAAGTTTTTTAAAATAAATTAACCCTAGGTCAACTGTACCTTGGAGGTAACGGAATATATGCTTGATTTCGTCCAATGCCTACGAGTAGGAGAAAAAACTATATCTTGCAAGTAGGTTAGTTGCAAAAGCTTATTAGGTCTTGTACAATTTGCAAGATACAGAAGCCCACCGATAGCACTCATATAAGGTAGTTCAGGCCCGAGTACCTTCTCGCTATCTTCACAGGGTCTAAAAGGATCTTTCTCTACATCGAGAGATATACTTATCATTGCAGTACTCAAAGGAGTCGATATGTCCATATAAAAGCGTTTTAATAACCTTTTCGTATAATTTGATTGATGCACAAATAGTCCTTCTCGGTGATGCTCAATCTGGAGTCCAAGACAAAACTTTATCTTGTCGAGATTTTTCATTTCGAACTCTTTTTTCATATGAGTCAGCGCATCATCAACCTCCTTTTGAGTTCCAATTATGTTCAGGTCATCTACATATACAGCAATGATCACAGAGTCAGATGACGATTTCTTAATAAAAACGCATGGACATATCGCATTGTTCACATATCCTTTTCTCAATAGATATTCACTTAAGCGATTGTATCACATGCGTGCGGATTGCTTTAACCCGTAAAGTGATCGTTGTAACTTGACCGAACAAATCCCCCTATATTTTGCTTTCAATGTGTTTGGCATTTCCAATCCTTCAGGGAGTTTCTTGTATATATCATTATCCAATGATCCATACAAATATGCAGTCACAACATCCATAAGATACATTTCAAGATTTTTCGATGCGGCTAGGCTCATCAAAAATTTAAACGTAAATGCATCTATTACCTGGGAATACGTTTCCTCAAAATCAATTCTTGGTCTCTGAGAAAAACCTTGGGCAACTAATCGGGCTTTATATCGTGTTACTTCATTTTTCTCATTTACTTTTCTTACGAATACCCACTTGTACCCAACTGGATTTATATTCTGAGAAGTTATAACTATAGGTCCAAAGACATTCCTTTTATTTAGGGAGAGTAACTCAGTTTGTATGGCCTTCTTCCACTCCTCTCAATCATGTCTTTTCATACATTCTAATATAGACCTTGGATCTGGATCATCACTTTCGTGATCTATTTCTTTGGACACAAAAAATGAGAGCATTCCATCAACATCTTTTATCTTATTTCTAATCCATAATTTTTCATCTCGAGCATAATTGATAGAAATCTCATACTTTTTTGTTCCCTCCACATCATCTGGATCCTTATCTTTATTTGGTTCTTCTTGAACCTTTTTATTTATGCCTTTTCCAGACATTTTTCAGTATCAGGTTCTTCTGAAACCTTTCCATTTTGCTCAACCAATTTCTTTTTCTTTCAGGAATTTCTATCTTTAGAACCTGCTGGTCTCCCCCTCTTTAACTGAACCCTAGGTTCATTCATTGTGTTTCCATCAGTTTGTCCTTCAGGAACAACAACTCTTGATGAAACATTTTCAACAGGTATATATGACTTCGTCACCTTTCTCGTGTCTGTGAACACGTCTGGTAACTGGTTTGCCAAATTATGCAAGTACACAATTTTATGAACTTCCAGCTCTCTTTCATTCGTAGGGGGATCAAGGTGTAACAACGACGGTGTACACTATGTAATTTCTTTAGGAATTTCTCTAATTCCTCTCCCTAACGCTGGAAATTCTTAATCATTAAAATGGCAATCGGCAAAGCGTGCCGTAAACATATCACCAGTTACCGGTTCAAAATACTTTATTATACTTGGTGATGTATAACCCACATATATTTTCAATCTCCTTTGTGAGTCCATTTTTGTTCTTTGTGGTGGAGCTATCGGAACATAGACTGCACACCCAAAGAAACGGAGATGAGATACATTTGGTTTATACCCAGATGATAATTGTAATGGGGAGTATGTATTATCTGCACTCGGTCTCAGCCGAATCAATGCAGCTGCAAGAAAAATAGCATGACCCCATACTGAAATTAGGAGCTTTGTTCTCAATATCAACGGTCTCACAATCAACTGCAACCGTTTTATCAATGACTTGGCCATGCCATTTTGTGTATGAACATGGGAAATTGGATGTTCTACATCAATCCCCATTGACATACAATAATCATTGAAGGTTTGCGATGTGAACTCACAAGCATTATCAAGCCTTACTTTTTTTATGACATATTCTGAGAACTGAGTTCTCAACTTTATTATTTGGACAATGAACTTTGCGAAAGCCGTATTTCTTGTCTTCAAAAGACAGGCATTTGACCATCTACTAGATGTGTCAATCAATACCATGAAATACTTAGACGGCCCGCACGTTGGGTGGATCGGCCCACATATATCACAATGTATTCTTTCTAAAAACAATGTTGATTCATTGCCAACTTTTGTTGGTGATGGCCGAGTTATAAATTTTCCTTAAGAACATGCATTACATGTAAACTCACCCGTTTGCAAAATTCTCTCGTTTTTCAAATGATAGCCATTTGAATTTTGCACTATCTTTCTCATCATGACTAAACTAGGATGTTCTAGCCTCTCATGCCAAATTTTAAATGTACTAGTAAACTTCAAGTTCACTGTGGCATAGGACTCAGTCATGTTTATTTTCATACAATATAGTCTAGAGGATAACATTCTTAACTCTTCCAATATATGTTTCCTCTCGGACTTAATGCAAAGATATTCATTGTCATTTTTTCTTATAGTGTCAATATGATATTCATTTCTTCGGATATCCTTAAAACTAACTAAGTTTCTATGAGACTCAGAGGAATATAATGCATTACTTATTTCAAATTTCCTCTCCTGTGGCATTGAAAAATTAACTCTTCCAGAACCTTTAATAATCTTTGCACTACCAGATATTGTACTTACGCTTTTAGCGTAATCTTTTATTTTGAGACTCGAGAAATATTTCTTATCTTTAGTTATCGTGTGCGTTGACACAATATCTGCCAAACACATATCTCCATCCATAGTATCAAAGTCTGATATTTTCTGAATTTAAAATATTCACAAACATATATTATTAAATATGAAACATAACATATATATTACAACAAAAGATATAGATACTATAATACAGTAAACTTATATCACATCGATTTTACATTACTCATCGATTCTTTCTGAATCAACCAGAAAGTCTAATACGTCGAGATGAGTATCATCATTTAAACCATGAAAGGATGGCTCGGGTTCATCAGAGATGAAGTTTGTTTTACTTCCTTTCTCTTTCACTTTTTGGGATTCTCTATACAGATCGGCTAAGTGTTTTGGCGTACGAGAATCACGTACCCAATGACCTTTCATACCGCATCTGTAGCAAACTTTTTCTGTTTGCCTTTTATCATCTCGGCCCCTTTCGTTTTCGTGGAAGTCCTTATTATTTCTTTCATCATAAGGACAGAATCTTCTTCCTCGTTCTCTTCCACGACCATGATAACGATTTCGACCACGTCCACGTCCTCGTCCTCTCCAATTATCATTACATGATGATGCAACATTCGCTTCGGGAATGGAGCAGATCCAGTGGGACGAGCATGATGGTTTAAAGTCACGAATTGATTATTTTGTTCCGCTACAAGGAGGACTTGCATCAACTCCGAGTAACGAGTATATCCATTCGCCCGGTATTGTTGTTGTAGAACTAAATTTCCAGGATGGAACGTGGAGAGAGTTTTCTCGATCATATCATAATCACTTATTTTCTTTCCACATAACATCATCCTAGATGTAATTCCGAACATCGCAGAATTATATTCACTTACACTTTTGTAGTCCTGAAACCGATGGATCCACTCGTGTTTAGCTTTCGGTAAGATCACATATTTCTGGTGATCGAACCTCTCTTTTAAAGATTACCAGAGGTCCGCATGATCCTCTTTCATAATATATTCATCTTTTAAACCATCATGTATATGGTGTCGTAAAATTTTCATGGCTTTAGCCTTTTTCTCATCCGGCACCGTTTTTGAACTATCGATGGTTTCCAAAGCCCATTTCCTCTCAGGTGCAGTTTTGCATCCATTGCCCAAGTCATATAATTATTTCTCGTAATATCAAGGGCATTTATTTCGAGTTTTGTCAAATTCGACTTGATAACTGTATTCATAGAATAACATATATTTTAAAATAATAATAACAACGAGAATTTAAATACAAAAAGTAAATGCAAAAATTAAAAGCATAAATTAAAAGCATAAATTAAATGCATAATTTAAAAGCATAAATAAAATTGGAGGCTTAATCTCATACTTGATCCGAGGAGACAGAATCTTCCATGTTGATTATTTTTTTCAAGGTTTGAGGAGACAAAAATCTTTCATATTAACCTTTTCTTTTTATTCAAGGTCTGAGGAGACAAAGTCTACCATTTTGACCTTTTCTTTTTATTCACAGAGGCAAAGCCTACCACGTGTTTCTCTGATCGTGAAGGCAGAGTCATTCTTAACAATCACTCGGAGAAGACAACGCCTATCATCCCGAAAAATAAACGGAAAAGGCCTAACCTCTCACTCCGGAATAATAATAAATTCAAAATAATTAAAATTATTGAAAAACATAAATTAAACATTACCTCGCTAATATAACCTTATTTGGTATAATAGCCTCGTCTTGATAACGTGTTGTGAACTAGGTATGATCTATGTAATTATATTATATATATATATATATATTATCTTTATATATGAGATGAGAATATAAGTGATGGAAACGAGGGAGAGAGAAATGTCTTTTTATTGATTATCACTTATTTCTTACATGAACAAAATGATCCCTTTATATAGGGAAAGAAAGTGTCGGTTTAACACTCAGATATTTATGTTCATATAACAACAAATATGGATGCATGATCATTGACTTTTTCAACCTTTATCATATAACAGTTTTGACCTGGAAATTTGTTTTGCGGTTTTAGCCGGACAAGATTTATGAGATTAATTTTTACATTTTTTGGAAGAAAACTCCTTTTTATGGGAAAACTCGTATTTGCGTAAAATTAGATTTTATGGTTTTAGAGATGAATGATTTTAAGATTTTAAGAGAATTCATTTCTACAGTTTTGGTAAAAAAAAATTGTTTTGTGATTTTTGCAGAAAAACTTGATTTGTAATTTTGGTGAAAAAAAATTATTATGAAATTTTAGTGGAAAATCGATTTTATATTTTCATTTTTGAAAAAAACTTAATTTCTATAAAATTCTTATTTTCTCCAAATTTGACTTAAGTCAAAGTTCTATTTGTTTTAGATTACTGGATGGACGATGTCAACATAGTCCAAACCACTAATGTCCATGACCTAATTTTTCTTTTATGATTGTTTTCTAATTATTCCCACGTTGTAAATGGATGAAACCAAAATATGCGCATTTACATTGGACACAAACAACCTATAGTAAATTTAGTGCTGGCGTTGGACGGAAGCGAATGAAACATGTGCTTCTAGCCTCTAAATATTTATAAATGCTTCCGACCTATTCTACTGAATAGTTACTGTATATTTTCACTTAACTTATCATTTCTAAGGTGACATATTCAATTCCTCTTAACCACAGCTTTTTATTCTTAAAGTTCTTAAAATTAAACTAACATTTAGTAGTTGACAAAAAAAGCCAAAAAAAAACTAACATTTAGAGCAGGTTTATTGAGGGTCTTTTAGCAGAGGTTCTTAACTTTTCTAAAATATGTTTCTTAACTTTTAACTAAGAAAACTTAAGAGACGTCTCTTAAATAAGAGTCTTAAGAGCCGTCTCTTAACAAAAATTTAAAAAAAAAAAAAAAAAAAAAAAGTCAAATTTAGTTAAGAACCTCATTCTAAGAGACGCTGATAAACATGGTCTTAGTGGGTCAGAAAAAATATATTGCTTCTAGCCGCCCATTAGTCAGGGTCGGCATCGAGAAAATCCACCCATGTAACAGCCTTAAATGAACCTATTGATAGAAAAATGAAATAGTAAATATATAAGAAAAAAAACGGGTAAATAAATGTTACATAGTAGATGGATCAGTTGGAAAATAAATTTATTGTTTTGAACGTGTCCAACAGTCAAAGTAGTTGTTTGAAATAAAAAAAAGAATTACACTTACATAACTATTTAAAATCCGATATAATTTGTTTTCAAGTTTTGTGATACAATGGCATAGGTCAAAATTTGTTGGTCCGGTGACTTATGCTTTATTATTTAAAGGATGAGAGCAGTAACTTGGGAATATGTTTGTTCTCATAGGTGTTTGACACTACTATTCGTAGCTTTAGGTCCAGATTCTTAATTCAGTTGTGTGGATCGCTAGATAACCGATTAAACGTGCATATATTCCTATGTCGTAGTCATGTATACATTCACTTCATTCAACCATGTGTTTCTTTTACTAACCATTAGTCCAATGTCCTTGATTGAAAACATCCGACAAATAAGACTAGTTCGAAGGAAGTTTTATTCCATGTGTTGGTTTAAAGTCGGTTACATCCAAGGCATAGAACTCTAAACCCACGAATAATAGAGCCATACATGTACAAAAAGAGAGCATATCCTACTAATTGAAGACGACGAAAAGCATATAAAAATACACACTCACGCAGAGACAGAAACTGAGGATTATGGTTTCCCTAGGCGGTTATTCTTGTCCCCAACAAACAATTTAATTACTCTATAAAACACACTTACTGAAAATATCACAAACCTAAAAAAGGAAAGAGCTATGGATGAAGTGACGATGGAGCTTGTGTTCATACCGTCGCCGGGAATCAGTCATCTCAGATCAACCGTCCAGTTAGCTAAGAAAATAGTCAACGAATATGAATGTCTTTCCATCACCGTTATCATCATCCCACGATCTTCCTGTGGCGACGCGTGTGATTCCGTCCACATCTCCTCCCTCTTCACCCCGTCTCAAGATCGTCTCCGTTACGAAACCATCTCCGTCTTAGAACAAAAAACCACCGATCCTTTCCCAGTCCCGCCTCAAGCTTACATCGAAAATCAAAAGCCACAAGTGAGAGATACAATCACGAAAATTCTTGATTCGCCTTCACCGCCGAGACTCGCCGGGTTCGTCGTGGACATGTTCTGTATCTCGATGATGGATGTAGCCAACGAATTCGGAGTTCCAACTTATATGGTGTACACGTCTAACGCTACGTTCCTAGGAATCACGCTTCGTCTCCAGAAGATGTACGATGAGAAGAAGTACGACACGACCGAGTTGGATGAGTCAGTGAACGAGTTGGAGTTTCCCTGTTTGACTCGGCCTTATCCCGTTGCATGTCTTCCACGTATCTTTGTCTCGAAGAAGTGGATACCTTACTTTCTAGCTCAGGCGAGAAGCTTCCGAAAGATGAAGGGTATTTTGGTAAATACAGTTACCGAGCTGGAGCCTCACGCTTTGCATGTTTTATCACGTGATAGTGCCCTTCCTCGAGTTTATCCTGTAGGACCAGTGTTGCACCTCGACAACGGTTCTTCCGGTGAGGATGGTGAAAAGGAGTCGGAGGTTTTGCGGTGGTTGGATAAGCAACCGGAGAGATCGGTTGTGTTTCTTTGTTTTGGTAGCTTGGGAGGTTTCAGTGAGGAACAAACTAGAGAAATCGCCGTAGCTTTAGATCGAAGCGGTCACCGGTTTCTCTGGTCGCTCCGTCGCGCATCGTCCAACGTATTGACGGAGGGTCTCAAAGACTACACGAATCTGGAGGAGGTTCTCCCGGAGGGATTCGTAGATCGGACGTCGGATAGAGGGAAGGTGATCGGGTGGGCTCCACAGGTGGCGGTGCTAGCGAAGCTTGCGGTTGGTGGATTTGTTACTCACTGTGGATGGAACTCGATGCTTGAGAGTTTGTGGTTCGGCGTTCCGATGGTGACGTGGCCGCTCTACGCGGAGCAGAAGGTGAACGCGTTCGAGATGGTGGAAGAGCTGGGATTGGCTGTGGAGATACGAAGGTTCATTAGGGGAGATCTGTTGGAGGGGGTGATGGAGACGGTTACGGCGGAGGATTTAGAGAGAGCGGTAAGGCTTGTGATGGAGGAAGGGAGTGACGTCAGGAACAGAGTGAAGGAGATGGCTGAGAAGTGCCACGTGGCATTAATGGACGAAGGATCTTCGAAGGCGGCTTTAAGAAAGTTTATTGAAGACGTGATCGAGAATGTTGTGGTCTAGGCTCATTGGTGGGAAACTTCAAAGGAGATTGAGTTTTGCATGTTCACTGTGATATACGTTGAGTTTCCTATATGTTCTTTTGTATGTTGCATGTCTTTTATTCGCCCCATAATGGTTTACGTGTGTATCAATCAAATGTAATACTAAGCTAATGATAATTCTTTTGAACTATTTTTGTGAATGATCTTGAAAGCATTCGAGAAACGAAACATTTGAGGGGCGAGTCTTCAATGCTCCAATATTTTACACGTAATGAATATGTGTGTTTGAAATTTTCTGTGTTTACTTGAATAGTTTACAGTTCTTTTCTGATCTCTTAAAGGTCGAGATTTCAGTTTATTTAGACCATGATTAATCCTAAAAATTTATAATGGATTTTTTATTTTTTTGTTTGAATTAAAAAAAAAACTAATCGCGGATCGCCACGTATCAGTAGGTCCGTGAACAGTACAAGAACCCAAACAAAATAATTTCTTAATTAAGAGTTTTAAGAGCGGGTTAAATTTTGATGAACCCTACCCTTAAGAATGTTTTTAAGAATCAGCCTTAATCATGTTCTTAGAGCATGAATATCGTGGTCCTTAAGTCCGTTTCTTACTACTTTTGGGCCCAAAATTAAATCAAAAAGCCATTTTATTCGTGGGACGAAAGCTGAACGTCCTTAGCTAAGAAGTCTTTGGGTCGTGTCCTTACCGCCACGTGTCTTGTTGCGATTGAACCGAGTCAAACGGGGCAAGGGTTTGTCGTTTCGACTGGTGACTTTGTTTTTCTTTTCTTCCTGATTCTCTCTGGGGCGAAGGCGAGAAGGGTCAGTCTCTCTCTCGATTTCCAAATTGGCTCAGTGATTCACACGGCGAACGGCTCCCTCGACTCCCTCGACATCGATCTGCTGTCTCACGGGGAGATTCTCCGTCTATTTCCACCGAAAAGGTATTGATTTGCATGTGTACCCGATTAGAGATATTTTTGATATTCGTGCTCTTATGTGGTTTTCACTTGTGTAATTGATTTGCATGTGTCTCGCGACGGCGACATGCATCTCCAGACACTCTCTCGCTTTCGACTTCCAAATTTTCTCGGCGATTTCCCACGGCGAAAGGGTTCCTCGAAAAGGTAATTCTTCTTCAGTCCATAGCTTTGACATATTGTCGTCACATGGTCTTTTAGATCCTATGCATCTGGTTTTTACTTGTGTAATTAATTTGCATGCTGTGATTGAATGAATGTCATTTGCGATTCAATGTTTTGTGTTTCAAATTGTTCATTTGATATCCACTTGTTCTATGAGATAAACTCTAGTTGAATGATAGATGCAATGTTTTGTGTTTTAATTTTTTTCACTGATTTGTGTTTTAAATATCCACCTGAGTTGTTCTTGTAGTACATTTGATAATAAGTTCAATGTTGTTTATTTCCATGTTCGCATTGATACATCAAAGCGTAGATTAGAGCTCGAATAAATGAAAGAAGTTAATGCTTTTGGTAGAATTGCTGTAGACAGGGCAAGTAGTGGTTTAAGTCTGGTAGTGGTTGTGTGAATGGTAGTGATTGGACTCTAGTTGTTAATGCTAAAGTGAGTAGACAAGACAAGTGTGTTTGAAACTAAAGTGAGTAGTATTTAATGGTATTGCAGTTTGGTTGTGGTAGATAGTTTGCGTATCAAAGTTCCACTTAAACCAACTGTATTTTTAATTTAATGAAATTGTAAAATGTGAAATAACTTCTGATTAGACTTAGGTAGATTGTAGTTAGGTGTTGTTACTTATTGCTGGTTACCTTTGATATCCTAATAAATCCTTGCCATAGTATCTTAAGTTCGAAAAATATTCATGCTATGGATTCAAGGATTCCAACTACCCAGTATTCTAGTTATGTAGAGTTCCTTCAGAGCCAAAGTGATACTGTCGTCAGTGAAAACTTCCTTTATGGAAGTTTTCCTTACAGTAGTGTACACACAGGAGCCTCAGAAATCCCCCTTTTTAGTTCCCAACAATCCCAGGCTCCAACTCCAGCTCCAGCTGAAAACACTCCCACGGAGCGTCAGAGAAAGAAGTGGACTCCAGCTGATGACGAGGTACTCATCAGCGCATGGCTTTACACATCTAAGGATGCTGTTGTTGGGAATGATCAGAAGTCAGGCACCTTTTGGAAACGAGTTGGAGAGTATTACGCAGCAAGTCCTCATGTTATAGAAGGCGGTGACAAGACAGAGCATAGCCATTGTAAGCAGAGGTGGCATAAGATTAATGACTGGACGAACAAGTTTTGTGGAGCATTCG
Organism: Moricandia arvensis; assembly: GCA_905132765.1. Classification (NCBI taxonomy): domain Eukaryota; kingdom Viridiplantae; phylum Streptophyta; class Magnoliopsida; order Brassicales; family Brassicaceae; genus Moricandia; species Moricandia arvensis. Next base: position 14,326 of record CAJHQP010005399.1, read on the forward strand.
CTGCTGCTAGTAGACAACTCGGCAGTGGACATTCTGAGACAAACGTTCTCAAGTTGGCTCATGACTTCTACTTCGCGAACCACAACCAGAAGTTTAGTGTTGAGCATGCATGGTGTGTCCTCAGATATGAATAGAAGTGGTTAAGCCTTAACCCGAGTAAAAATACTTCTGGTTCGAAGAGTAAAACCAGTGAGTCCGTCTCGCAAAATTCAAGCACCAACGTTGGTGACGTTGGTGACGTTGATGACGTTGGTGAAGTGGAGATGCGACTCGAAGGTGTGAAGGCTGCTAAAAGAAGAAAGAATAATGGTAAAGGGAAGGCTTATGATGAATATTAGATTATGTGGGATCTGAAGATGGAAGACTTGGCAAGGAAATAGAAGCTATCCAAGCTCGCCATTCTTGACACTCTCCTTGCTAAGAAAGAACCACTTAGCGAGGCTGAGGAAGTTGTGAAGAATAAACTCTTATCTCAGTATTTCTGAAACTGTTGTTTTCTTTAAATTTGATGTTTGAACCTGTTGTTTTCTTTGACAATCATGCTCATTTCGGATTGATTTTTGTCCCTTGTGTACTTCCTTTATGAAATAAAAGTGTTTGTTTCGGAAATTATTGTCTATGTACTTATTGCTTTCTTAACTATGTACTTAACAAACCTTGCTAATTGGCAGGTTACAGCAGCAATGGGACTGGATTACAGCTATACGCAGCCGTCTGATTCGGAGGACTACAGTTCTGGAGACTCAACCGATGCTGAGTTTGAAGCTGCTATACTGTTGGACCAAGCTGAGATTGAAGCCTCGCGGGTTCAGTACCCTCCGCAGCCTGAGGTCGATTTCGGTATGCCGAGGGAATGCTACTGTGGTGGCGTACCGGTTGTAGCAACATCGTGCACAAGAAATGATCCGGGGAGAAGGTACTACACCTGTGAGAACGTCGACGACGGAGACTGCCACGTTTGGAAATGGTGGGACGTCGCGGTAACGGAGGAGATAAGAGCCATGGATACGTAAGTTTGCCAGCTCTCTGATAAGGTAGACCATCTAGCATCTGTGAGTGACTATGAGTCAGAAGTAAAGCAAATAAAAGATAGTTATTATGAGACGGTGTTGAAGTTGGCTGAGCTTGAGAAGATTGTGCGTGACGGTAATAGGAATGGCTTTGAAATTCAAGTAGGTGTTATGGTCTTTGTAGTAATGCTAATAGCCTTGGTCATAATGTTTAAGTAGGTAATTTTATGAACTTGAGACAATTATGTAGTTGTATTAACTCGTAGTAGTTGTTGTAATATTTCTACAATGTTGTTGTTTTACTATGTTATGACCGAGACATATGTTGTTGTTTTTTTACTATGTTAGAACCATAACCGAAATATCACATGTCTTATTTTTCATCAACAACCACATGTGTTTTGGTTGTTTCCCCAACCACCAAACGTTCACGGGTCTTTTTTTCCACAACAAAATATCATACTTAATTTCTATAAAGTATGAGATTGCTCTTTTTATATCTATAACAAAACCACGATTCTTTCTATACAATCACAAACACAACTTCATTTATAATGGCATCCTCTTCCCATTATCATTACCACCAAGATGATGACGATGAGCTCGATCTTGAAACCCCATTTGAAGAATATTTTAACAACCATGCCCCTTTTCGAGAACCAAAAGAGAGAAAAAACGTATTGTTATTGAGAGAAACCGAGAAGAAGGCCATGATCACCTTTGGAATGATTATTTTAGCGAAAATCCAACGTACTCTACCGCTCTTTTCCGGCGACGGTTTCGAATGAACAAAGCTTTGTTCTTGCGTATTGTGCATCGTCTCTCCACAGAGATACCGTATTTTCAACAATCACAAGATGCAACCGGACGGACAAGTCTTTCACCTCTACGAAAATATACTGCAGCAATTCGACAATATGCATACGGTGGTGCGGCGGATACAGTAGACGAGTATATCCGTCTTGCTGAAAGTACAGCTCGAAAATGTTTGCACAATTTTACCGCCGGAATAATCACCTTGTTTGGCGATGAATACCTACGACGTCCCACACCGGAGGATATGGAAAGACTACTACATATCGGAGAACAACGTGGATTTCCGGAGATGATTGGAAGCATCGACTGTATGCATTGGGAGTGGAAGAATTGCCCAACCGCTTGGAAAGGAATGTATTCACGAGGAACCGAAAAACCTACGATTGTGTTGGAGGCAGTAGCTTCCTATGACATGTGGATATGACAAGCATTTTTTGGAACTCCAGGTACTATGAACGATCTTAATATTCTTGATAGATCACCTGTTTTTGATGATGTTATTAACGGCATTGCGCCACAAGTGAACTTCTATGTTAATGGTAATCCGTACCATTTGGCAGATTATCTCACGGATGGTATTTATCCGAAATGGGCGACTTTTATTCAATCAATCCGACTACCACAAAGTCAGAAGCATTCATGTTTTGCTCAAACCCAAGAATCAGTTCGAAAAGATGTTGAGCGTGCCTTCGGAGTCATACAAGCTAGATTTGCCATTGTCAAAAATCCGTCTAAATTATGAGATAAAGAGAAAATAGGAAATATTATGAGAGCATGTATTATACTCCATAATATGATTGTCGAAGATGAACGGACATCATTCACTCAATATAACAAATATGAGTTTCAAGAAAGAGAAGATGTGGATACATTTTCAGTCAACATGCCTTCGAATCTCGGCTCAACAATGGATCGTCGAACGAGCATTCGGAATAGACAAGCCCATGAACAACTAAAAAATGATTTGATTGAAAATATATGGGTTAAATTTGGAAATTTTCCAAATAACGTATAATTTTTAAGTTCCTATGAATAAATTGTCTTTTTGCTTTTATTTTCTGAAATTTGTATTTTTTTAATGTAATAAAATGTTTGTAATATTCTATTATATTTGTTACTACTTATTTAAAAAAATAAAATTTTAACCTAAGTACCAACAAAAAGTCCCACCAATAAACACTATTTTTTCCAAAAGTTCTTAACAAAGTCCTAACCTAAAAATAACAATTAAAAACTCTAAGGACCATGTTCTAGGGACAATTGATAACCATGCTCGTACATGATTATCCACGGGTTCTTAAGACAGATTTCTTAGGAAAAATTTAAAAAATATTTTTTAGTATTTTTAAGAAAAATTAAGAAATTATTTAAAAAAAAACAGTTTTTTAATTTTTAAAAAAACTTAACTCAAGAACCGTGAAAAATCACGGCCTTAGATGCAAAAAGAAGTAGAGGTAGTGGATCCGATGTAAATCTCGGATTTAAGTGTAAGTTTTCCTATATTGATCAAATCGAGCTGTTAGGGATCGATATGGAAATTTTAGCTTCAGAAAAGTAGAATAGGGGTCTTTGATGGCGTCCCTATAATTTCTGATAGCGAGAACTACCATAAGATCCTAGGAATTTTAAATCAAGAAAATCTGTTAGACCTTTCAATTTCCAGTAACATTTAGTAAAAGGAGAAGTGGGTTGATGTGCACGGTTGTTTTTCTGAAGCTCTTAGCAATTGAAGATTGGTGATGATTACCGGAGAAGATGAACGGAGACCAAAGACGTTCACCGGCTACACACAACTCTAGAAGCGGCTCATCTTCTTTCTTTAGAAGCCACGTGTAAAATCTTCTTTTGCAATAGTACACGTGTTGTGTTTGTAGAATCATCCTTGCTCACGTGTTTGAGCTTCTTTAAGGCTCTATGTCATCAATCCTTATGTACTAAGTTAAGCCTTTGGGCTTTAAATTTTAATGAAAACTGGTTGACAAAAAAAAAATAACTTTGATAATTGAAGATTAAAAATTTTTTGACAGCAATTAACTTTCTCTAAAACAATACAAAAGACAAATTGTTAAAAAAATATTCAAATACACGTATCACTCTAAAAATTGTCAATTAACTATTATGTTATTATATAAAAGATCTTTGTATTACTTTTTATAAGATGTATATTATTCTTGATTGTATAAGATTTATACTAATTTCATAATTATGAACAGATGGCATATGAATTGCATTTGAGTTAATATAGATTCATAGATAATAGAGGAGAAATGACATCTTAAATTAAAAGTATACGCTGCAAAAATGCGTATGACATTAAAATACAGAATTATATATGCTATGAATCAGACTCAACTGTAAATAGATATTTCACATATACAATATTGTAAGAATGTCCAATGACAGATACTCTTAACCAATAAATATAAAAACGGGAGAAACAATATCTTAATTTAGCACAAAAATATAATTAATCTAGTATTTATCAACGATTCAACATGTTAAATTAATTAAAATACTAATATTATTTTGGTAAAAACAATAGAGATACTTTGTCAATAGGTTGCTCTACGAGAAAAAAAAATCGGCCGAATTGAAAAGTTCAATCACTAGCACTGGCAGTGCAAAAATAATTGTCATGTCCTATATTCATGAATGGCCCTAGAGAAAACCACTGAGAGCCTCGCATCAATCACATGGTCTTTATAGCCTAAAGCCTCGACCCATTGAGTTGAGTGAAACAGATGCATCAATCTATCAATCTCCAAAATCCACAGATGACAAGCAAACAAGGGGTAGCGTGACAGATGACAAGCAAACAAGAGCTTACAAAACAATCTTCAATGGAAGAAACAGAGTTTACAAAACAATTGCAACAATGAAAACCAGTCCAATAATTGATAAGGGTAAAAGATGCTGGTAGATATGACAAAGGAAAAAGAGAATTACACGGAGCTAGTAATGACTTATGGCAGCGAGAGATTAGTAAATCAAAGAAAAGCAGTTAGGTAATACTATACGAGGCATTTCCAGGATCAAAAAGCAGTGAAAAGAGCAAGATGATCAGGATATACCACGAAATTGATATTGCGTCACAAGCCATTATACCTGAAGGAATTGTCTTACCCCTCAGAATTGGTAATGGACGCCCAAAAAAACACTAAAAACAATTTCAATATGCTCAGTGGAAGGAGAAGTCGTTTATTTAGGAAAGCTCACGGCAAAAACAAACCCTTTACAGAATCTGTAATTGTCCACTGCTCTTCTTACACTCTTCGTGCTTTCATCTCATCATAGCATCAAAAACTTATTATAATGGAATAAAAAAAGAACTTGGTAAACATAAAAAGAGCTTCAGTGTGTGTAACAAATTCAGATCATTGATTATAAAAACCTCACTGAAATCCGCTAAGATCATTGTTTTTATCATCATAAGCTCATTCTATATTCCATATTTCCACCCACAATTAAGCCAAAAGAAAACCTAATTAATCAAAAATAATTAACAAATGGTGTGAAAGGTAATAATCAGACAGCCAAGGGTTACTCTTCAACTTCTGGGTGAAGTGCCCATATCAGAAACTCTAGTCCACAACATTATTCTATCATCACCATATACCCTTCCACACAAGAAACAAAATAAATTCCTCAACAAAACTCAACAAATAATAATGAAAACCCATAAAGACAAGACATGATGAGAAAAACGCTATGTTTTGCAGAGGAAGAAAAGCATATAAAAATATATACAGACTACTGGGAGATTAGGTTTTCCTCGGCGTCTGTACTCTATTGTGGGCTTTACTGGCACAATTAATCCATATGGGCCAACCTTACGTGATCATACAAACGACTTTAGGTCTGACGACCATACCGCACCGGTTATACTTGTGGGTGTTTGAAAATATGGATGATCGCGGTTTTGAATGGTATTCAAAAATTTTGGACAACAAATATAATGATTAAAAATTATTGTGTTTACAAAATACTACTGTTAACTTCCAACTAAGTAGTTGATTAAATAATAAATTAATAATGTCATATTAAAAATTATATTATTATAATACATATATAATTATATTTATAAAATTATATTATTAAATTTTTAAAAAATATAGAAAATATTTTTATTTAAATTTTATAGTATAAATTAAAATATAATACAAGTATTTTAATATTTCTATTATTTTATTTTAAATCTTTATATGAATATTTTATTTTTTATTTATATAATTTTCTTAAAAAAATTATTCTCTCGCAACCGTGCAACCGCTAGCTAACTGAAATCAACATTAAAATTTTTAAAATTTATAGTGGTTTAAAGCGATTTATAGCATTTTAATGATTGTTACAAACTAGGGGTGGGCGTTCGGATACCCGTTCGGGTTCGGGTTGGGTATTTTGAATTTTCGGGTATTTCGGTATAGGGTTTTAGAACCCGTTCGGGTATTTTTGTAGTTCGGGTCGGGTTCGGATATTTTGAGTTCGGATTCAATTATTTTGGGTCGGGTTCGGATATTTAGACTTTCAAAAAGAAAATTTATTTTTAAAGTTTCTTGTATTTTAAAATATAATTTTCACTGACTAAGTTTTTATCTTTTAATAGATTGAATGATTAATAGATTTGGAGATACATGTCAAAAATAAAAAAACATTAATTCGGTTATTGTTTTTAAAATTTTAATGTAACTTTTGTTAATACATGAAACGAAAACCTTGACATACATTTTAAGTGTGTATCAAATCATTTTGTCCATAATTGTATGTTTATTGTATGATTTTAAAGTTTATGTAACATAAATATAAATATTTTAAATCAAATGAGAGATGTAAACTAGAAAGATAAGGTTAAGTATAGTTATGTTCGGTTATCTTCGGATATCCATTCGGGTTCGAATATTACCCGTTCGGGTTCGGATATCCAATCTCTCCTAAATCAATATCCGTTCGAGTATTTTGCTATTTCAGTTCGGATTTCGGTTCGGGTTTTTCGGATTAGGTTCGGGTACGGGTTCGGGTAGTGGATAAAATGACTACCCTTATTACAAACTCTGACAACCATTACCAACCACATAAACTCATTTTGCAAGTGGCAACGGAAACCAGTCATCGCATTTAATCATTGTATTAAACATACACTACATTGATGTCAAAAAAAAAACTTGCCAATCAACAAAATAGGATCCAAACCTTTTTGTTTTCTTTCTCTTTGGACGATGGAGCTTGTGTTCATACCTTCGCCGGGAATCGGTCATCTCAGGTCAACCGTCCAGTTGGCCAAGCAACTAGTTAACGGAGATGAACGTCTTTCCATCACCGTTATCATCATCCCACGACCTTCCGGTGCCGGTGATTTCGCCCAAATCTCTTCCCTCTTCACCCCGTCTCAAGATCGTCTTCGTTACGAAACCATCTCCGTCGCGGATAATCCAACTGGGGAACACGTCCCGACTCAAGTCTACATCAACAGTCAAAAGCCACAAGTGAGAGATGCAGTCGCGAGACTCGTCGACTCGCCGTCGCGGCGTCTCGCCGGGTTCGTCATCGACATGTTCTGTATCTCGATGATGGATGTAGCTAATGAACTCGGAGTTCCGACTTACATGGTGTACACATCTAACGCCACGTTCCTTGGAATCACGCTTCATCTACAGAAGATATACGACGCGAAAAAGTACGACACGAGCGAGTTGAGTGAGTCGGTCAGCGAGTTGGAGTTTCCGTGTTTGACTCGTCCTTATCCTGTTGAGTGTCTTCCATACATCTTCGTTTCGAAGGAGTGGCTACCGTTATTTCTAGCTCAAGCGAGCAACTTCCGAAAGATGAAGGGTATTTTGGTAAATACTGTTGCTGAGCTGGAACCTCACGCTTTGAAAGTTTTATCAAGCGATGGTGATCTTCCTCAAGTTTATCCTATAGGACCAGTGTTGCATCTCCAAAACGAGTCTCGCGATTCCGGTGGGAATGAGTCGGAGATTTTGAGGTGGTTGGATAATCAACCGGCGAGATCCGTAGTGTTCCTCTGTTTTGGTAGCTTGGGAGGTTTTAGCGAGGAACAAACTAGAGAAATCGCCGTCGCCTTAGATCGAAGCGGTCACCGGTTTCTCTGGTCGCTCCGTCGCGCATCGCCAAATATATTGAAGGAAGGTCCCGGAGATTACACGAATCTGGAGGAGGTTCTCCCCGAGGGATTCCTAGATCGGACGTTGGATAGAGGGAAGGTGATCGGGTGGGCTCCGCAAGTGGCGGTGCTAGCGAAGCCGGCGATTGGTGGATTCGTGACTCACTGTGGATGGAACTCGATGCTTGAGAGCTTGTGGTTCGGCGTTCCCATGGTGACGTGGCCGCTCTACGCGGAGCAGAAGGTGAACGCGTTCGAGATGGTGGAGGAGCTGGGGTTGGCGGTGGAGATACGGAAGTTCATTAGGGGAGATTTGTTGGAGGGGGTGATGGAGACGGTTACGTTGGAGGATTTAGAGAGAGCGATCAGGCGTGTGATGAAGCAAGATAGTGACGTCAGGAACAGAGTGAAAGAGATGGCTGAGAAGTGCCACGTGGCTTTAATGGACGATGGATCTTCGAAGGTGAATTTAAGAAAATTTATTCAAGACGTGATCGAGAATGTTGTGGTCCAGACTCATATTGGAGGGAAAGTTGAAACGAAATTGAGTTTCGCACGTTGACGATGATATACCTTGTCTTTTATAGTTTCCTATGTGTTCTGTATGTTATCACGTGAAATCGGTTTGTAAATGGTTTGCATGTGTATCAAATGTAGTATTAAACTAATAATAAGCTTTCAATTTTAATATTTTAACAGATTTTCATTATAACACTTAAAATAAAAACCTTTTAAGACATAATATTTAAAAGATTTCAACAATAGTAAATTTTAAAATATATTATTAAATTATTAATAGGAAGTGTGCAGAAAATATAACATACAGAACACATCAAAACTAAGGAACACTAAAGTAAAGATACTATTCTTAAAGAACAACGTTTCTTAGCGTAAAGATACTATTCTTATTGAGGTTTACTAAAGGAAAATATTATTCTTAAATAAGTACTATCAAAAACTATTTTTATGTACCAGTTCTTAGATTATTTTTTGCTAAAAACTCCACCAATCCCGGTTAATCATGCTCTAAATTACCATATGCCAATTTTTGATTGATTTACTTTTCTTCACATAAATAAATAATTATGCATGATTAAATTATTATTAGCTTTGCAATTAGAACCTGCTTTGAGAGGTTACGGTTGCGTCTAGAATTATATCGCCTACTATGTAACATGTCACTCTAGCAGAGAGTGCGTAAAAATGACAAGTTTCACCAAAATCAGTGTAATTTCTTTGTTAGTGTAAATTTGATATTTCAATATGTTTTGGCTATTACGAATAAGTAATAACACTTTAGTAATGATCGACTACCTCAGTATATTACTAAAGCCTTATTCATAATTGTCGAAAGCAAGGTGGCACACACAAACACTAAATAAACCATATAAAAGGCACCAAATAATTCAACATAAAACACAAACCATATCACAGAAATGCAAAATCACAACAATCATTAAATAAGACATATAGCTTTATTTAGATATCAAAGACAACTTTCCTCCACACACTGAGATGTTTATGACTGGGTTGGATTCTTGTTTAGATCAACACTGGAGGGTTTAGGACGGCATAAGCAAGCAAGTCTTGCTCACATAGGAAAACAGGCATGTCTTGCTCGGGTAATCCCACCCATGCTTCTACATCGTCACCATCCTTTGAATCCATAAGAACCACGAACACCATGTTATCGTAGACGGTATGTGAAGCAGGTCCCATCCAGACCGGATTACCCCATCCGAAATCTACCTCGTAGAAAGGCTTCTTACACCAGCTAGACATTGTGTATAAGTCTATGTCCGGTTTGTAGCACTCTGACATGAAACCTCCCATCACACTCAGCAAGTTCTGACCAAGTGTGGTGGTGGTGATGGTCGTAGTATCATTATCACACCCTTGGAGATTTTGTTTGATCATCTCGCTGACTTCTTCTTTAGTGTTTCTAAAGTCAGCCACCATTTCGTCGATCTCTAGCTTGCTCTCTGCCTCTTTCTTGAGAAAGAAACAAGTTTGTAGGTTGCCAATGGAGTCCTGTGGCAAAACATTAGAGGGGATCCTAAGCCTCAAGTCCATCGCTTGAGTCATCACCGTTGACTTTGGAGATACCGAGTTAGACCGTGAGGCCTTTGCAGCACATCTCCAAATAAGTGACATGATAGCTTCCACACGCGTAGGTACCGGGACGCTTTCGCTAGCGGCCTTGCGTTTAAGCTCAGCGATCTTGGAGGATTTGAAGACGAGTCTATTGGTTACACATCTTCCTTGAAGCTCGAAAAGGTCATCAATAGAAGGAGACTTGAAGGAGGCATGTGGAGGAGGGTATATTGTGGCTCCTGCAAAGTGAGGAGTACACGTTGTAGTCCCTTTTGCTGTAGCCGCCCAGCCTTGTACGAAGGTCAACAAAGAGGCCGCGTCACAGATCTGGTGAGAGATGCCAACAGTGACCGCGACTCCTGATCCTGACCCGAAGAAACTGACCTTGACTCTCAGCAACGGCCACGTCCCAGCAGATTCTCCCTGCTCGATCTCGGGGAGGAACGCTGCAAGAGAGTCTGTACTAAGGTTTCTCAAGAAGTCTGAGAGAAGGAGATGGGTTCGTGCCTCAGTGAAGATGACTCCTTCGTCATTGCAGCATATGGAGTTGCCTTCCTGTCGTCCAGCTAGAGGATAGAAACGTGACAGAGTCTCGGACAGAGAGGTTTTCAGCCTTCGGGATATGATCTCCGGGGACTCTCCGGCGATGGATTTGTAGAAGAAGGTCGTTGCCACGTAAATGGCTGGACAGCTTAGATCCAACAAGGAAAGTTGAAGGAGTTCATGAGGTGCAGGTGAAGAAGGCTTGATCACTTCTCTTCCGGTCACTTCTAGCTTTACTTCCATTGTCTTCCTTTGATACCTCAAAGTCAAAATTTAATGAAAAGATGTAAGGAAAAGTTAAAGGTGAGTTGAAGAAAATAGGGGAGTTGATGATACGATGTCCTTACTGCATGCTATTCACGAGAATTATTTAAACTTTTTTAAAACTTGGAAAATCTTGTTATTTTAGTTTTCCTTTGGTACTATATAAAACCAAATTATTAAATATCAATAAATATCAATACTTAAATATTCATTTTACAATATTCCTTATGTTTTTTGTTTCTTTACTTTTTGGTTTATTTGTATAGATTTTATAATTCAATTTTCACTTATTATTATTTTTAAAAATATTTATTAGTGAACTGATTTTATTCCAAATCTTACAACTTATAAGTAATTATCTATAATTAGGAAAATATTTGAAAATTTATCTTTTAGTTCAGATTTAATTTAATTTATTATATTATTATTTTCAGATTGTATAAACTAAATCTTTGGTTTAGAAATATACAAAATGTGATTTCTTAATGGGTCATAGATGCAATAAATTAAACTAATGGTAGATATATTTTTAAGCCCAAAAACCAAAAGATAAAATTGCCACTAATGATAATTATTTTTTCTTTGTAAATTTAGGGTATTTATGAAAATAATATTTTGATTAAAGAGAAAAAATGAATATTTATGTTTAATAGTATATATATACGTATCTTACGCTTTGTTTTATCATGTCAGTGTATAAAGAATCAGGAGAAAAAGACAATGAGTTAATGAACACACTTTTTTGATGAAACAAAGATTTATGACAACATTTTGATAATAGCAATACATTATGTAACACCCAACCAGAACACTAGTCTGAATCGACCTCACACGACCCGAGCCGATAGATAACTCGAGTCCAATCAGTCATATATTAAGTTCTTATCTTGTGTAGTTGTAATTTACGTGAGGTTCGGTTTGTGTTAATTTATCTTCTGGTTATCCTAGTCAAAACTCTCTAGGTTTTTATCCTCTAATATCGGTTTGGTTTTGAACTCTTATGTTAAATTATATGGTATGGTTTCAAATCACATTATTGTAAAGTTTATTGTATATACAAAAACATATGGTATGATTTAAGTTACATATGTCATTTGGATACACAAAATTGGATTGGTGCCATTAAAATGCGATTTCATAGTAAATGTGACGTACTATGATTTATGGTTTAGGGTTTAGCTTTGCAAATATTTAGGGTTTAGTCTAGGGTTTAGAGTATAGGTTGCAAGATCAAATTAACATAGGTACAATATATACTATGGTACATGATATATTTTAAGTTTTATATTCTCATATTTTCTGATAACCAAAATTATCTCAGTCATATGAGTAAATCTTTGAAATAATTTACATTATATGGCAGTTTTACACTTTCTAATAACACTCTAGGACAGTTTTCACTCTTTACACACTTTTCTCTCTCTTCCTACACATAATTTGCAATTTTCAGTTTGTCTAAAACCCATCGATACCCCTTTCTCATTATTTATTCTTTAAAATCTAACTAAACAAAAAAATCCATTAAACAAATTGTGTGGTTATAAAGCAACAATATTTTAAATTAAAAACATTACTTCTTATCTTTTTCTGTCATGGTTATAGAATATCTTCAAGAATATATCATTCATGAAAAGCTGATGAGATTCATAATTATGGTGGAATATCCTCGAACTTGAGGTCTGATTCCCTTTTCTCCCTCGTGGAATCAAGTGTCCAAGTTTCCCCCAAAATCAAGCTTCTCGTCGTCTTGCTCTGCTTATCCATCACCGTGATCATCAAATATACATTGTGGCCAAGTTCATCTCCTCCATGATTCATATCAGCGTCGAGCTCCTCAACCACAAGATCTCCTTGTTGCTGCCTCATCCCTCATCAATCACCTCCGCATGACTCTGACGCGCTCAACTCGACCATTGTGATCGTCCGGAATCGTTTCTGCGAATCCTCTCAATCAAAAATTGAAGCACGGTCAACAATGGTGAAGTTCTCCTTTTTACACGTTTGGTCCGTTAAATTTTCAGTTATCATCAATTTGACCCTAAACACTCAAATGATAAAAATTTATCCTCAAATTCAGCCTCAAACTCACTCCAACCCCTAATTCATGAAATTAGGTTTGTAAATGCAATATTAATACCTAAATGCCACCTAAAATGATTAAAATGAGAAATGAGCTAAAATGAGAAGTTACAAAACATAAATCATGAGATATCTTATAATATTTGTGATATTCACAAACAATGAGCAACTTGTCCACATGTACACTTGTCCACATGTACGCATACACCCAACATCAGTATGTACAATATGCTACACCTAATGAAGAGGTAACAAACACTTTCACTTGTTCCATATTTAAAAGACGATCAGTTTTTGCCCCACACTCCCTTGAAAACGGGTTCTCCAACATAGATTCTGATCAAGTTTCTTTTGCTTGTTGTGTATGGAAGTGTGCGATCATTACACATTTCATATGCATTGTTCATTTCATTTGTATTATTTAAATCATTACAATGGATGAATTTGAAGAGAATAATCAACATCCCATTGATTCAACACATTGACTCTATGTTTCTATATGTTCACTTCCATCATAACCTCAAAACATTTGTGCAGCTTGATTATATGTATTCTATGCCTCTCCCTTTTCACACGAGCTCTATGAAAGCAACATCGTACATCCACCTTTCTTAGAAACAATGTTGGTTTAACACCATTATGTATACGTGTACACCGGCTAGACATGTCCATGTGTATACCATCTATGCATGTCCATATGTAACATATATGTGTACACATGTAAACTATATAAATCAGATTCATATGTATAAATGTAATGTACACATATACACTAAACGGTTATGTACACATGTACATTTCAAAAATAATATTCATTTAGTGTCCACACATTTTATCGAACATTTGCCATGTGTTTTTGTTTGATTTTCATAAAACAACATCATTTTCAGTAATGTACAAAAATACAATTCGAATATATACTACAAATAGGACAAAACACAATATTTTATTCAGAATTATAACTAAATAGAAAATAATGTGTATGTGAAATATGATAAGTGTGTGTGGTCCAGCGCTAATGTGCTTTGCTTCTATCTCTCTAGTCCCGGGTTATATTTGTGGGTTAGCTCATTTTTACTTAATTTTAATATTTTTGTAAGGTGTGACAATTTTGTAAAAACTTTTTTTTTTTAAATTAGGGCTTCCTACAACTTCCTCAACTCCATCTTGGAGCTGCCATTGATTTTTTTTGATGAAACCTTTAGTTTTTAATAATTTAACCTCTAAAACTTGCAAATGTTGCATAAATTAACCGATTATAGTTAAACGACAAGCAAAAGACATGTTTTCTCATAATTTTCAAGCTAATAACCAGAGTGCCATGACCCTTTTCAATCATTTACCCCTCCCCCCCCACCCAATTTTTCGGTGACCATGCCCCCGTTTACGAACATAGTACATCGAATCTATCTTTCCCTTTCGTAAGCCCGCGACAATTTCTTTTGATTTGTCAAAAATGTAAAAAAAATTTGGTCAAAAACAAATTTTGTGGGTGAAATTAAAAAATAAAAGAGTTTTATTGTTTCACAGATTTAAGATCCAAATACATTTAAAAAATAAACAGAGCATAAGACAACAAAAGAAAAGAAGATATGATTTAGTTTGTTGTAGTGAGGGGGTAAATTTATAAAACAACAACAAGAAACTACTTTAGTTGTGGAAAGTGTTCTCAGATGAAATAAAAACTTAGAATGTGTCTTACAGTGTAAATCACTCCAAATCTTTTTCAAAAAGAGAATATGCCTAATAAGAAATATATTCCTCTTAGGAATGCTACACACGAATATTATTTTAATACAATTGAAATTTAGTTTAATATTATGTTAAAATTTTTAATTATATCTTCTCATGAAAGTTTCACCTTCTAAATATTTTATATATAAGGAATCGGGATCCCTTCCTAACTACTCAGACCTAACGTCAAGCTGTATTTTTTATGCTCTTAATTTCTTAATAATACTACTCAATCCCCTCCTATATTAATGTTTGCTATCTAACGCAAATGAATGTTAACAACATTGAATACCATGCCATTGAGAAGGAAATAGATCATGAAATGAGTACTCTTAAAGTCATGCTCTTCATATTGATCATTTTAATTTTCACATTTTGCAGCTACAAATTTACCAATATTGTTGTATTTATTTATTTATTTACCAATATTGTTATTTATGTAGTATTTATATATCATTCTTATACTCATCTATAAGGCAAGGAAGGTGGATGTGAGTATACGAACGGATGCAATATTTATGGTACTACTTACCAATATTTTTTATCAATATTTTTATTTTAATATCTTTATCATCTCATTTGTATACTAATATGTTTGTTATATAATGTAGATGAATATAAATTGCATTGAGGACCAATCAATTGAGAAGGTAATGATTCAAGATGTGAGTATACAAGTAGATGCAATCTTAGTGGAAGAAAACCAGTTAATCATATTTAAATAGTTAAAAATACGAGCAAGAAGGATTGTGGTCCATATGTTTTGAAAATTTATGGAGAAACCTATCACATATAATTGAGATGTTACAGAAGATGAATATATTCCAAAATTCTTGCAGCTCTAAATATAATCTATTGTGAACTAAATTTCAAATTGTAGCAATGCTTATTATTATTTTCCTAAAGTGTTCTATGTTTCTATATTGTGAAATGAAAACGTTATAATTTTATTAATCCTAAAATTTTACTTGCCAAAGATGGTGTGTTTTCATATTAACTTTACTAAATCGCTCTTAAGAGACCATCAATTTGTAATCTCGGTTCTTCTATATAATTAGTGTGTAAAATGTTACTCAACTCAACCTATGACAAGGCTATAAACTTGCTGGGATGGTTAATTCGAGTTATCTTAAACTGCTATAAATTACAACCTTTTTAATTTGCGGTTCGAGTTTGTATATCATGTGGTTATCATAATCAGAACTCACTTTGTTATTATGCTCTATTATAGGGGTATACATATTGAGTATTATACTCTCAAGTTTTTAGTGATTGTTTGAGTAAAAAGGAGAATTCATTTGAAAACTTATAATGTTTAGTTTGTATTATGGAGTACATGTACATTTGTTTTTAGTATTTTCGTTTCAGGGGTTAGTTCAGTGTATGGTAGACTATACTTTTTGGTTTTGATTGATTTACAGCCACGTAAAATTTGATTTCAATTTTCACATACTTTCTATAATCAAAACCTGTTATTGTGATACTGAGTTTTCTATAGTGGCTATAATGATGACAATTTTAAATGAGATATTCAGTTTGAATAACAATATATACTTTATTCTCACCGATATTCTCTCACAAATACAAAATGTTAAATTATCCAGTTAAAGTAGTTTCCTATTCTAATTGATATTGCTTCTATAACCTCCACTAAAAGTTAAATTTTCTGCTTTGTGATATTCTCTGAAAAAAACATCCAATAAATATCGATTCCTGTAATAGCTCAGATAATATATTGTTTTGTCATTTAAGTATTGTTAAACTTGAATATTCATTTAACATATGCAAAACATAAAATGATTTTACTTCTTTTAATTGTATCTTCTCATGAAAGTTTTACATCCCTAAAGTTTTCCATATATTAAATCGCTACACCTTGACTAATTCAAAACAATCCTCAGATATTAACACGTCTAGCGATATAGTCTTTTTCTCTTTAGTTCTTCAATTTGTTTTTTTTTTTACTTTTCCATTCATTATGTTTATTGTTATTTTCTTGGGTTTCTATTTATATCCTTATCCTACTATTAATTTTCTTATTCCTCATATAGATGAATGTTAACAACTTCGAAAGCCAAACAAGTGTCAAGGCAATTGGATTGATGTTTGTTGTAAAACATCCATGGATAATTTTGTCTCTTATGATATAGTTATACTGGGTAATTATGACTCAATCTACTCTATCGGTAAGTAATTTCCTTTCTCTACTTTCGGAATACCAATTATATAAGTGTCTTCTTTTTGTCAATATTGATGTTATTTACTCAATAACCATTTTGGATTTAGTAGGAATCCTAACCTTTTGTGGTATACATTATTATCCTCCTGACTCACCATATGATCCTTTCTTTCGGGGTCAGTTACTTTTTTCGATTACTAAATAAAAGATGCAAGGTATTTTATCAACTTGTTCAATTTATATAGGAAATATGCTGTAGTAACAACTTAACAGGTTTGTACTTTTAAAAACATTTGGCAGTGTAAAGCTAGAATGCCAAGTCTACGAAAGATTTCTCTTGATTTTATCATAAATAATTTGTTGAGGTACATTAAGGCCTTAAAACATATGTAGCTCTTATGTTTTGGCTTGTCATCTACATTCAAGTAGGTTATACAAGACTATGAGTTACTATAATTTTTTTTTATTACTTATGTCTTTGCTAACACTTTTTGACATTTGTTTTTCTTTTATGGTAAGCCGAAGATTACACAGGAGAATGATTATCTAGATTCATCACTAATCCACCATGGATCAAATAAAATTTTAATGTGTCTGGTCTCTAATAAATATAAAAATCTAATTCCGTGGAAGTGAGGGTCCATTTCAAACCTCTCAAAAATTTATTATTAATATGAAATTATGTTTACTAGTATGATTTTTATAATACATCAATATTTTTGTTTCTTTAATTCCAATTAACAATGTTATTATTGGTGGTATATTTTAAAAAAAACATTTATATAAATTACATGCTATTCATATTAATATTAGTCATGTGTAATAAAATAGTAGTGTGTCATTTTAAAAATGACGGTATATTTTGTGGCATATATTTTTAAGTATTCATATGAATATTAGTCATGATAAGAAGTTTAATAGGGTTACTTGACATATTTCTGAATATCCAAACAATAATACGAATGTACCAAATTTTTATATTTTATATTGTAAAAATTATATTATAATTTATTTAGTTGAGTATGATAAATTAATGTTCCCCGTATTTATTATGAATATTTACTAACTATTTAGACTAATAATATATTTAATTATCAATAATATCACATTTAAGTTGTCACTCTAACAATGTCAACATTGGAGTCGCTCACAAAAAGCTTTTGCCATCTTTTTAATTTCCTATATAAAATTTAAAACCATACAAAAGAACAATCTTCCATGTCTCTATCAAATTTTTTTAGTTTTCAATTATTTCGCACTCGGTCAATTTGTAACTGAAGTAAATTCAGAGTCGTAAAAGAACTTCATGGCAGTGAATCATGAACTAATGTAGAAGTATGGGCTAATATAGTACGAGTATGGGAAACTACAGGTCCTCTCAATCTGAAAGAGTGACATTTTATTCGTCGTGGACCAAATGTAAGTTCAATATGTTATATTTATTGTTTTGTCGTTGGTTGATTGTATAAGATTTTTTTATTCCCATGAAAATTAGGGTTGTAGAATCGAAGTAACAATTCCTCATAAGTTGATGGATAAACACTGCTTTAGATATCTCGATGAAGGCCGATGGAGGGTATTCCGATGACTGGAAGTTACACCATTCGTTGACTTGAGGGGGTTCACTTTAAATCTTCTTAAACTAACTTAATATTTAGTTTCATACTTTAATTTTGCTATCTTTATGTTCAACCTTTATAAATATGGATTTTCAAATCAAATATCCCATAAACGTTTATTATATTTTTTCCCAAGAATATAGAATCCAAACTGGATTGAAAGGAAATTTTGTTATACTAATATCAAAAGAAAATATAATTCAATGATATTATCGTATTAAACGAATATGTACTTTGATAAAGGAAATATTCTCTTTTTAACATAATTTATAAATTACACCCTCCCAAAAACCTTATATAAATACCATACATTCCACATAGCAGGTCAATTAATAAAATATCAGTAAAATGTACTTAGAAAACTTAGCAGAGTTAAATTCTAGAGAAACAAATTAAATGATCCGTGTGAAGATGAAAAGTATATGTAAATAACATATCATTCACCAAATGGTAACACTTAATATGGTGTTGATTGACATAAATGTACATTTAATCCTTACTACTCCAAACTTACTTGTTATAAACTAAATACAATTGATTGAACTTTTGATTAGGGTGTTAAAATTCTAGCTAGAGTCAGACAAAATTTATTCGTCGGTATGAATCTCTTCTAATTGAAGGAACTTGGAGATTGAAGATTTTTTGTTTTTTTCTGAACATGTATATGAAGAAAATGACGGTTACATACTTATTATTTTTATCATATCTACTACTATCAAGGGAATCCAATACATGAAAGGTTAATTATTTACATTCAACTTTAAGATAATTTGTACATTTTGTTACATGTACTCTCATATATATATATATATATATATATATATATATATATATATATATATATATATGTATATTGCAGTTACAAGAAAATATATCAGTGGAAAGTGGTTGATAAATCGCTCTTAAATTAAATTAAAGAATATTCTAATATTTTTCATAATATCTATTAATATATTTGACATATTCTCACTGAAGTGTAATATTTTAAATATTTTCTTTTATATGAATTCAATCTTTGCTATTTTTATATATCTACAATAATTGAACACTTAATATCTATCAACGAGAAATTGACATTTACAACACAAAAGACCATAGATATTGTCAATCAATTCCAATATAGCATCATTGAAGATCGTTAAACAAATGATCGCATGAGAAGTATAGAATTAGTTTTAAAGATGATAACCTTCAATCTTCTGTAGAACGATATAGTAAACTTGAATATATTGATAATTACCAGTAAGAGAAGGCCTGTAATGATAAAGATCATTGACAAGAAGATCAATGGATTGGTTCCCGGAATAAGTTCTTCTACGGTTTGACTTTATTGTTTTTTTAACAAATGAACTAAATCCAAATTTTGAACTTTTTTCAATGTACTTATCATAATAGATCAGTTACGTGAGAGTTATAATAGTATAGATTTTTTTCTGTAGGAATGAGAGTATTACTGAAGAGTCATATTCATTAAGAAAATAAAAATCCAAAATGACATCACTCAATGGTTGTTTGAATATATCAACACACAAAACCTAACTGGAGCAAAAATATATGAAGAAGAAAATCCTAATTAATACTTTTTCTCTTTCTTTCTCCATTATCCGGATACAAGTAAGTATTTCCTTTCCTTTTCATTTCATATCTTTGAGACGTTTAAAATTATAAATCGATTTACAGTGAACAAGTTTAGATGGCGGGCGCAATCAGTTTGAAGAGGAAGTGTCTAAAGGAAGAAGACTGTGGATCAAGTCCATAAAAAGGTTTTAAGAAGGGGAAAATGGCATCTTAGGAACATTACAAGGCGATCCTTTTCGATGGTTAAGGATCAAATGAAAGTAAATGATGCACTCAGCGCAACTCAAAGTAAACTCTATTTATGCACAAATAGAGTTACTAGAAGACTTGGAAGAAGCATCTTTCAACTTCAAGGCTGAGAAGGAGCAACTCGAAACCAAGCTTCTCCTTGCAAAGGAGAAATTATCCAATGTCAAAGTCTCATATATTGATTGAGATAAGCTTGGGGAGGCATATATGTATCAATAACCCTTGGATAAGTAAATAAAAACTTTAAATAGACATTTATATCTTGTTTTGGTCCAAACATTATTATTTAACATGTTTCCGGATGTTAATCCAGTTATTATATTATATATGATTTTAATTAATTTCTGTTTTAATTTAGTGTGTCTCTCTTGCAAGTATGTACCAAGTTGGCGCGGTTTGTTTGGTTTAGAGTATCTAATCTATTAAAACTGAAATACAAATAAAAAATCACCCTTAAACTTACTACTTATTTACTATCAAATGCCATTAGAATATTTAATAAACCCAACAATAAATTTTATTTGTCTATAATAATGATTTTTCCTAAATCAACTTTGTAACTAAAAACACGGCAACAATAATTAAAGAAAATCTATATCAAAGATTCTTTTAATTAGGGTAAGTACTGCATAAAATCGTGATGACTTCCTATTTTATCGTTAAGAATATACACTAATCATATTTCAATCATATTTCAATCATATTTCATATTTCAGTCAACTAAATGTCGCCTACATCTCTATTCCTATATATAATTCTAAGTTGCTTCCTTTTGATTCATATTTCAATCAACTAGATATTCTTTAAAGTATTCAATAAGTATAGTATTGACTCTTTTTTTTTATGTTCACCTAGAGTAATGTCGGCCTTTTTAGTCTATTAAAAATATATTGTCTCTTGATCAAATGCAATATCATGCCAAGAAAATAAACATTGAAAATATAGTTAAGAAATCTTTACGGCAACACAAACAAATGGTGGAAGGTGAATAAAGTACCTTTACGTGTACATTATAAGAAAAAGTAAAAATGCTATCCATCCACGGTAATTCAAACCATGATTATATTAAATTGGTAAGTTAACTATTTTATTTAAAAATTTCTTTCATTTAAATAAATAGATTAAATTTCATTGACCAGTTAAAATGGGTTAAAATTCGTAAAATATGTATTATTTTAATAAAAGAAAATAAAATTGTTAATCTATGTTAAACACTTATATCTAAAACTATGTATTATCCATATAATTTTCTAAACTCAAAAATAGCTGTGTAATTTTCCATATTGCATACTATGAATTTAATGTACCAAACTTAAATATATTAGTATGCATTAACAATTAATAGCAAAATAAAATTATAAGAAAAAACATTAATATATTAACAATTTCAAATAAAACACTAAGCAATAAGATTATCGAGTTTAACAATATATAATATTAATTAATTATATATTTAACACGTTTACAGTTATTTCAAAGTTAAACTTTATAAAATAGAAAATTTACCCGCACGTCACGAACTCTAGTGTAGAATTAAAGCTCTGGGCGTATTCATATGACGCTTTAATGAAGACTTTAAGACAACAAAAGGTAAATCTTATTGTATTTACTATGAAATTGACACTTTAGAGCTAGACGAATGGAGTATTTCCAATGAATAATGATGTAGCCAATATAAGCTTTTAGGCTTCTATTCTTCAATTTTATTTTTGTACGTGAAATAATTTTGTTTATCCATAAGATATAACAATTAGTGGTTGTCATTTGTTTGCCTTTTAAATCAAAGCGCAATGGAGAAGCTCTTGATGTCAAAGGAAGAGTTAAGGTTAATCATTATTACTTCAGAATATTTATGTAGTCAATGTTGCCTGAAAATAATAACTATATTAAATACCATTTAACTTCATTATAAATTGACAAAAATATTCTAAACACAAACTTCCTTATATTCAATTTTAAATAACCACCAATATATACCGACATATTAACAAAATTAGCTACATAATCTCTATTTATACAAAAGCTATTTATTATTTCAAAGTGATATTGGTATATACAGCTTACTTTCATCACATAGAGGTATAAAATTAGCAGATATTTTCTGATCTGGTACATAACCCGGAGATATACCGATCCCTAAACATATCATTTTAACTCAATATATAGAGATGCAAGGTTGTATTTCCACCAAGTTAAATATGACTTGAAAATACCACACACAAACACGCATTAATGATTACATAAACATATATGATTTATGATATGGGGATGGAAGATCCTAAAAATGAGGATTTTTTTACATATTACATTTTAGTCCCAATATTATAATAATTAATTTTAAGTACTACTAATTTATAAATAAATAATAAATACATAATAAAAATGCAAAACATAATATTTATAACTCATATATAGATACTCTAGTTTCACCAATTTTTTTTTAAAAAAAATCTTGTAAAAATGCATGAATCAGAGAAAATAGTTACATAATATTTCTATTTTAGATAATTTAATTTACATTTTTACCTTTAATGTATTTATGTATCAATAATAACATATACATAAAAATATATTTGAATATTTGGTAGAAATCTATTTATAAAGATTAAAGTGATATAAAACTCATACACTTAAATAAACTAAACATATTAAAATGAAAAGTATATAGTATTTAGAGGGTTTGAGAGTGTGTTGGTGAGAAAAAAAAATCTAAATTAGGGGTTTTGAGAGCCTGTTAGAGATGCGAGCATAAATTTGATCATGAGAAATGATATAAATATAACTATCAATCTAAAAATCATATTAATGCCTGCAAATGCGTGGG
Organism: Moricandia arvensis; assembly: GCA_905132765.1. NCBI lineage: Eukaryota > Viridiplantae > Streptophyta > Magnoliopsida > Brassicales > Brassicaceae > Moricandia > Moricandia arvensis. The sequence goes on from CAJHQP010005399.1 coordinate 37,433, forward strand.
GACGTCCACTTAGTATACTATTAAAATAAAAAAACACTATATAAAATCAAATTTGAATTACTTTGTGATAATATGAAATTCAGACTCTTAAATAAACTATGCATCCTAATATGTCGCATACAAAATTCAACTATCCGAATAAATATTTTAAAATAAAATAACTAAAAGGATATTTATACAGAATTTTTTAAGATTGAAATGTAATAAAATCTTAGTATAAATATTTTTAAAGTATATGTATATGGTTTTAAAAACTATGAACATTATAAATATCTAAATAATAAAATAAATGAAAAATAATTATTAAATGATTATTACACATTAATACTAACATAGTTTCGAAAATTATACACAATATAAACTTATAGTATTATATATATGTATATTTATAGCATTATTAGATATTAAATCAGATAATAAATATAGTTAAATAACCTAATATATTAGAAAAGTAAATTAAAATATATGTACATAGAAAGTAACAAGACTCCTAGATTTTCCAATATACTTTAATTTATATAATATTAAAATATACATTTATTTTATTAAAATAAAATAAAAACTAATATTAATTTTATAATATATAAAAATTAATTAGGGGGTATTTTTACAGTTACACTTTTTATGAGTTATTCTATTAATAATGCAATATATTAATCAAATACGAGACAATTTTAACAACGAAATTAACTCATATATAGAAAACAAAATTAAAAACAAAATCTGACCAATGTAAGACATTGTTGGAGATGTATTATTACAATTTTATTTATAAGAAGTAAGCTAAAAATGTGATACAAACCAAATAAGAAATCATTCTATTTTATTATTATATAGTTATATTTATATAAAAAATTAATTTGATTACAGTATAATAAAAACACAAATAAAATTTTATATGATTATAAATCAACACAATACATAGTAAACTTACAATGATTATTTTATTAAAATTAAAATATTTTTTTAGAAATTATGACATTGTGTTATAGTACAGGTAAGTTAATAGAATAACTATATATGTATTTTTATCAAAAATTGCTCTTAAAAATCTAAAATATGAATATATCAATATTTAAAATTAGCTTTTAATTCATAAATTTAACAGAAAAAATCTGAACATATACAGATGTAGTAAAACTAAAAATGATATTTTCATAAATTATTTTCATCTAATTTAAATACTTAAATTAAGAAATCTATATAGTATAGAGATTATAATTTCAACTATATTTTAAAAATTAACTAAAATTAACTAAAATAAAAATGTCTATTATGGGTGCAATTATTATTTCTAATAATTATATTTTTACTAAAATATCATTTTTCACTTTGAAGGCGCATTTCAAAATCTTCTTTGAAATCTTAAATATTATCTATAGTTTGAAACTTAACACTATGTTCTGACTAAAAGCATTTAATTTTGAAATAATCATATTTTGATAATTGTTTTTTTGGATTATGACGTACAATTACATTTCTATTTAATATGTCCTCTGAAGCATATATAGTACTTTAATTTTTGTGTTCATTATGTAATACATAAATCTATCATGATTATTATTAACAATGGTATATACTGTAAATAAAAATATTATCCTTAATGTTGTAGATTAATATAATATGTTGATGTGAATCTTTACAGTTTATATATATATATATATATATATGAAACTTTTGGGAATTTTTATTTACTGCAAAACTAATGATAAATATTTATAAATTTAAACTACCAAACAGTTCAAAATCCACAACTGTATATGCAAATTTTATCATAATTTTTAATGGACCAATATTTTACCTTTTGTATTCAAATAAAATTAATTTAGTTAAAATTTTCTAGATTGTTTTGTTAATAGATGTACATGGTAAATTATATTTATGCTAATCTTCATAAGAATATGATTTTAGTAATTCTGGAAATCTTATATTAAGAATAAGTTGGATTTTTAATATTCTGTATATCTTAATATTTAATGTAAAATATATATTTTTAAAAACATTTATATAATAATCTGTATGTAAATTATTTTGATTATATTATTTTAATATTAAATCTCCATAATTAATAGATAATATAAAGTTTTAAATATGGCCATTCTTAATTATTATCACAGTATTCATGATTATTTTTTGTTAATTAATCTACATGGTAAATTGTGTGTGTTTATGTTAAATTTAATCATAGATAACAAAATAATAAAAATATTTTATTTTATATATTATAATAACACCTCTGTAATTTCATAATATTCTGAATATCTTATTATTTATTCTGAAATTATTATTTATTTGTTTAAGTTATAGAAATATATCTTTAGAAACTAAGTTTCTTATATTAATAAAATAAATGTAAAAATGCAAAAGTTAATAAATAATATAAAAGTTCAAGTATGGGGTTTTAATTTTCATTTTGGTCGAAAATTAAAATTTATTATCACAAATAAATAATTTATGGTACTGTGATTGATATAATTAATGAACTTTTAAAATTACAATATATCTTGTAATTTTTTTTCATTTTATCATTTTTCCTTTCTTTTTAGTGATTTTAATTATAAATCTCATATTTTTAATGGTAATATATATATATATATATAATTATGTATTAAATGATTATTTTTAATATACTTAAATTTCAGTGCTTTTAATTATATATATGATTTATTACTATCTTCATTTTTCAAATATATCTATAGAGATCTCTATTAAGAGAGGCTTCCTCCCCCACAAGTTGAAAAAGAGAAATAGAAAACAACATGGTAGAGGTTTATGAATTCTGGACTATGATAGTTTCACTCGTAGTGGTAAAGCTATGTCATTGGATCTATAAGTGGAGGAATCCGACAAGTAATGGAAAACTTCCTCCAGGGTCGATGGGTTTCCCAATCATCGGAGAGACTTTGGAGTTCATGAAGCCTCATAACGCTTTTCAGTTGCCAACATTCTTGACAAAGAAAATCCTCAGGTTATTTATTTTATGTGACTAGTTGATTCTCTTGCATGCATTTTTCATATACCCTTTTTATTCTTGTTTGTGGCAATAAACATATATACGTACTACTGTCGTCATTTTATTATTTAATCTATACTATTATTTGTGAAGTGATTTTTCGCAACGGAGGAGCTCGTACGTTAAAAATTAAAGTGGTTAATATCGTTTAGGTTCTTAATAAATAATATATATAAATTATTCAAAAATAAAAATAAATTTAAATTATTTTTATTAGATAAATGATTAAAATTAATAATAATAAGAATTATCCAAAATCTAAAATTATTTAAAATAAAAAGATAATTCTGATATATATATATATATAAAGATTATATGTGTTGTTATCCAAAACAAATCTTTTAATAAACATTCAAAAAAAAAACATAAAAAACATAAAACATAAAACACATAACTAAATATTAATCAGTAAAATTATTAATTTTCTATAATTGAGTGAATTTTAAGATTAATTAATTAATAATGAATATATAGTATATATATATAAGAATTTTTAACATAAATTCAAATAAAATAAAATAACAATTTAACTTTATATTTTTGAATTGGTAATGTATATATTAATAGATGTCAAAAAAAATGTATATATTAATAATTAATTTTATAAAATGTTTATGCCCGCATGTGCGGACAACCCAGCTACTTCATTTTATTTAACATATGTGACCTATTGGTTTCTCTTACCAAGCGTTTTCCTTTTCTTATTTTTATTTTCAAACAAAATATTAGATATGGACCAGTTTTTCGAACAAGCCTGTTTGGAACCAGAGTTATTATATCGTCTGATATGGAATTGAACATGGAGATAGCAAAGACCAATCATGCTCCGGGTGTGCCAAAGAGCTTTACGCGACTTTTGGGGAAAACAACTTGTTTGTACAGAGCAAGGAGTCTCATAAACATGTCCGCAGCGTAACAAAACAAATGTTAGGCTCACAAGGTTTGAAATTAAGAATTATGCAAGACATCGATCTCTTGACTCGCACACACATGGATGTAGGAGCTAAGAAAGGTGGTCTTGACATCAAGGAAACAACAAGCAATGTAATTAAAAAGAAAATGTCACCCCTTCGTAAAAATTCACTACATACATTATTAAATGGATCATCTCATCAAATGTTACAGATCTTGATTGAATGTCTTGCGAAGAAAGTTATGGGCGACATGGAACCAGACGCGGAAAAAGAACTAACACATTGTTGGAGATCTTTTCCAAGGGGTTGGTTTCGATTCTCGTGGAACCTTCCTGGGAATGGTGTTTATCGAATGCTTAAGGTATGTGTCTTCTTGGTTCATATAACCTTATTAGTTCTATATGACTATATAGGGAAAGCGAATTGAGGTGGCGGTGTTCTATGACAGGCTAGAAAGCAGATGATGAACATACTAAAAGAGACGGTGCTAAAGAAGAGAGCATTAGGTGAAGAATTTGGGGAGTTTTTCAAGATCATAGAAGGAGGATCGGAAACGATGAGCATAGAGGAGGCAATCGAGTACATATTTATTTTCTTTGTGATTGCTAATGAATCTACACCTGGGGTCCTTGCGGCTACAGTAAAGCTCATATACGATAACCCTAAAGTCAAGCAGGAGTTACAGAGAGAGCATGCGCGAATTGTCCAGGAGAAGACTGAGAAGGACGAGGGAAATCTAACATGGGAAGACTACAAATCAATGACTTTCACTCAGATGGTATGTTCCAAAATAATATGTTATAATAACTTTACAAGGATACAAAAATCACATACGTATAGTCTAATTTATTCTAGTATCATGTATTGTATCATTACTTGGTATCAGTCCTTTATTTACGAAATTATGCATGTGCTAGTTAACTCAATGTCAAGATTTGTGTTAGGTGATAAATGAGTCTTTGAGGATCTCAGGTACGGCACCAACAATGCTTAGAATAGTTGAACATGAGTTCCATGTTGGTGAATACACAATTCCACCTGGTTGGATATTCATGGGCTTTCCTAGTGTCCATTTTGATCCAGAAAAATACGAAAACCCTTTAGCATTTAATCCATGGCGCTGGGAGGTAATTTTCCTTTGTCCTTTCGTCCTTTTGTTACTTATCCCACTTCCATTTTTCTATAAAATTTAAACTGAAATTTTCAGGGAAAAGACTTGAGTGTGCTTCTCTCAAGGACTTACATGCCCTTTGGTGCTGGTTCTAGACTATGTGTAGGAGCTGAATTTGCTAAGCTACAGATGGCCATCTTTATCCATTATTTGTGTAGATACAGGTTCATTTTTATCATTTTTGAGTCATGATTCAAATCAATTTTGATTGTAGTTAAGCTTTTACTTACTGACATATATTGACCTATATGTGTACATATGGTTGTAAGGTGGTCAATGAGGACAGATACTACAGTACTTCGGAGGTTTATACTTATGTTTCCACGTGGATCTGATCTTCAAATTTCTGAAGACACTGAAGTGGATAATTCTGATGGTTATTAGAATGCCTAATAATTTCACTGGAGGTCATCAGTTCAAAGCCCAAAATAAAGTTGTGTTGCAACTATGTAGACCGATATTGTTAGAGGCAGTGGTCACTAGGTTATATGTTTTATATCGACTAAATAAAGAGTACGCTTTTGTATGAACGGGATGTCCTTCCAAACGATATCAAACATATATATTAGTATAATTAATATTAATTTTTTAGTTGCTTTTGTATTAGAAACTTAAAATTTCAGGATTGATGAGTTTCTAAGAGTATCTCGAATGAAGAGTTCTATTCGTGGAAATCTCAAAATATATATATTTATATTAATATATTAATATTAGTATTAAATTGTGAAGTTATTAAAATTGCTGGAAACTCAATCGAAATTATCATCGGTAAAACTTTTTAGTGATCATGTTCTAAATTTTTCAATATTTACATATTAATATTTTTTAAAGTTTAATTATATGATTTCTTTAATATAAGAAAATACTAAACTGAAGATTTCTAAATCTATCCACCTCAGCAATTGAATTCAAACCAATCATATGTTGTCATTTGTACATTCTGATACAATAAACTAAATCCACTATTGATAATTTCTAGTGATCCAACTAGAAGCTTTATGAGAAATTTTGTGCTTCGACTGAAGCCCCATATCTAGGCCTAAAAACCAACCCTACGTATCTAATCACCCACGACACGATGCAGATAAGAGCCAACACCTCTCTTCCTTGAAATCAAGCCAGAGAACCAAGCTCGAACCATAAGATAAAACTAACCCAACAGAAATCAAGGAAGAACATAACCGTCAAGTCACGACATGGCCACCACTAGAAGCAACCGAAGAACGCACATGCAGAACAGAGTCAAAGGACCATTAGCGGGAAAGAGAGAAATCCAAAGACCCACTGACAGCACCCTAGAAGACGAAACACAGACGAAGCTGAGAATCCACTCAACACTGAATAATGTAACTAAATTTAATGGTAAGAAAAAAAAAACTTGATATATTAAAAGATGACAAATTGTATAAGAGTTTTCACAATTTTCAAAGTTTCTTCAAAGAAAAAGATATTATGAGAATTTCAATTCTTTATCTTATTTTTTTCTTTCCTATTTTTTTTTTAAATTTTTTTGGTAAGAAACTCCTATGAGAGATTATCAATATAGATGCTATAATTTTTTTTGGATTAATAATCTAGTGTTTGGTTGTTCTACCTTATTCTTTAAAAGGTGCAAAAAATAATTTTTTTTTCAAACTTAAGTGTTAAGGATATTCTTTTTTTTTTTTTTGTTTTAGAGTTAAAATATACATATGCATAGTATATTTTCATTCTAGGAGAAAACACTATGAAAAATACTCAAAGATAGCACTAATTTTTTTTTCTTATGACAAACAATATAAAATGGTCACTCTACCTCTTACAATATTTTCGGGAAATATAGCTGGACTCGGCTGGATTTTAAAACACAAAATGATGCGACCCTGACCAACATTATGGACCAAGGTATGAAAATTAGATACGAATTGGCTAGGCAACTGATCATGGCTTGGCTTAATGGGCTGTTTATGGACCTTATCGGTTTGATCCATGAAGTTCTAGACCAAGAGAAGCTAATGGACTTGATACAAAACATGAAAGCCTTTTTCTAATTAAGAAATCAGTGTTTGGGATTGTTCAAGAAAGGCCCAACAACAATATACAAAACATGTTCGTATAATATATCAATCTGACAGCAATTCAGAGACCGTCGACCAGGTGAAAGAACGCAACCAGCCGAAGAGTTTTCCGACCACAACTTTTAAAATTCGGATCAAGTCTTTGGTCTTTGATCAAGTCCAACATATTTATCTATTTTGTATTTCCTAGAATAAGTTTAGACTTTTCGTCTAACCCACAACCTATTATATAAAGGCTTAATATTGTATTGTTTTATTCATTCAACTTTTAATAAAAACCTTTCTTTTGAACTTGTTGAATCATTTGTTCTTCATTGAACATATTATCTTCTGAGTCGTCGGAGTGTGTCATATCTTCGGGCTTAGAAATTGGTAATATCAAGAGACTTTCTGCACCTCTTGTGTCACCTTTCGATCCACATCCCTTGATCGTTTGTGCTTTCTAGCTCATTCGGTGCAAGGCTTATCCAATTTACCAACTTTAGAGTGATCCTCCAATTCAGGGCGTATCACGAAGGGCACTCTACCTCTTTCATGTCTTCGTGCTACTATGTTGCATCCTCATTGGTGGCAGAAGTCTTAGCTCTTAGAGAAGCCATTTTCATGTGCAGGGATCGGGGTATTACTCACCTCCAGTGCAGATGTGATTGACAACAGCTCATCCAAGCTATCATATCATAGCTAGCATCTCCTGAAATCTACGGAATCGTTGCTGATATTTTAAATATTTTTCCTTCGTTTGAGTGCATTTCTTTTGCGTGGATACAGAGAGGTAACAATAAGGAAGCAAATGCTTTTGCTAAGCATTCCTTGTTGACAGTCTCCTCTGTACTGTTTCTTTGAAAGTCTTTTCATTTGCAGGAATATAATAGTCATCCACTAATACCTTCTGGAAGATTTTGTTGAAAGTCTTCTTCATGATGTAGATCTTAAAAATAATTTATAGATTTTATAAAAAAATATTTTGATTAGTAGAAAATCCCCTTGTTAGAAAACGCGGGCGCATTGCCGGAAAGTCGGCCAGAAAATCGCTGATCGGTGACTCACCGTGGCAAACAAGACCTGATCGGCGTGGCTAGGCGGTGAAGCGTTTTGATCTCGGATTAACTGCGTAATTGAGGAAATCAGCGATTACATGTCCAAGGCGATTTGGATATGTTCTTCCATTTCTTTAAAAATCACGAAAATCCAATTTTTTCCTAGAAACCTATTAATAATGATAGTCCTAAGTCTCAAATGAAAAGAAAATCTGATTTGGAGCCAAGTCGAGTGAATCCAAGCTGTATATAATCTTGTTTGGGTGTTTGAGGTAAGAACTTCCTGCGAAATCGCAGAGGAGAGTTGAAGATGAGGATGTATTGGTCATTTTACTTTCATTAAAGCAAAAAATAATAAAATGTAAAAAACGCAATTTCCCTTTTCGAACTTGTGACATGTAGAAACTTTACAGAAGTCACTAACCACTAGACGAGGCTGAAGTGATTACTAATTAAATGCATATTTGCATTATATCTAAGTTCTTATTGTGATTCACATAGAGGAATATTGATGTAAGCAACGATGTATCTTTAATAAACATGCCTTTTTGTAGCATATCTTTAATTAACATGCATTATTCAAATTTTTGTATTATATGTATAAAATATAATATTATACGTAAAAAGTACAAAAAACAAAAAATTCCTCCATGCATACTCTCCGATTTTTTCGGCTTTTCCGATAAGTCGCTACGCCCTTGTCCGTCGCACGCGTAGCGCCTAGTGAGTTTCTGAACAAGGAAAAATCCTAATACTATAGTTATAGACATTTATATATGATGTAAATTTAGTT
>CAJHQP010005400.1:0-46413 GCA_905132765.1 Moricandia arvensis
TTTGATTGATTAACTCTCCTAAAAACACTTTGAACCAATTAAATGCTATTTGCTTTACTAAAAAATGTGAACACAAACAATTTGGGCTTTTGAAATTAACAGCGAAGTTGCAATGAGAAATGAGCAGAGCCGGTCCTATACAATTAAAAGCTGCAGCAATGTGCTGAAATGTAAGGATAGATTCGACCCATAATTAGGATATGTAGCTAAGATAGTAAACCACTAGACCAACACAGATTGAAAAGTGTGGGTGCTATTTTACTTATTAAATGCGTCGAAGCAATACTTCCTCTGCTTAGGCCAGGGCCTCTCTAGAAATGATAAAGTCTCACATCGGTAACAAAGAAATGCTTGAGCAGTGATATATATATTCCCATGATGAATGTTAAACGCGTCAAAGAAAAGATGGCTCGGCTGCTGGCTCAAAGAATGTGGCCCCAATGCCAATATAAAAATGTTATTTTGGGCCAAGGTAAACCCAACCCTATGGCTCATTTCTTTCTCAAAAAGTAACATGTATTTCATTTTAAAATGACAAGTATTTGTCTAATAAATAAAAAATATCTCACAATCTTATCATCTTAGATATTTAATGAGAAACATGAGAGTTTAAGAAATAGTTTTCATAACTCAACTCCGTAATCTTTTTGAAGCCCCGCCCAATGTGTGCACATCTGCAACCGTTGCAGAGATCCCTCTTCATTTTCTTTTAAAATATCAATCTCTCTCGTTTCTTTGATACTTTTTGCATTGAGAGAAAATCAACAAACCTCCAAATGTAAGTTTTTGAGAGGTTTAAAACTAAAGAACTAAGACACACTCTCAACAACGTCGTATACAAACTTTAATTGAGATTTTTTAAAAATACATAATTAATTTTGATTGTAAATATACACGAACTATTAAGGCTTCCAATTAATACACAAATTAATTTTGGTTCCTAAAAAATATATGAACTTTTGAAAAATAGAGGTTTTATACCTCGTTTTTGTTGTAATCGTGCTTGTTGGATGAGCCTCCATGATCTTTTTTTATCTGTTATAGATCCCGAGATCTCGGAAAAACCTTTTATTAGTCGTAGTTTCTGACCATTTTAAAGAATATTCCTTTGACTCGCTATTTCTAGTCACTCGCGGACCAGTTCGATCACAACTAGAAGTACCGTGTTAAGGCTATTTTCTTGATGGTCGGAAAATACGACTAATAAAAAGTTTCTTAGAGATCTCATATCTATAATAGACGAAAGAGAAAATTACAGAGGCTCAACCAACGAGCATAATTACAACAAGAACGAGGTGTAAGATCTCCGAATTCAAAAGTTCATGTACTTGTAGGACAACCAAAATAGTCTGTGTATTGATTAAGAAGCCTTAATAGTTCGTGTATATTAATAAATCAAAAATTATTTTTTATATTTTTAAGGAGTTTTCTCAGTTAAATATTAACGGCATCTTAACCCTCTGTTAAACAGAGTTGACGTCGTTAAAATCAAAGTGTAAAACTTATTAATTTCAAAATTTTATATATTATAGAGTAACCAAGATTAATTAATATATTATTTAAATTTTTTAATAATTGATGTATTTTTAATGAATGAAAATTAATTCTTGTATTTTAAAGAATTTCTCCGATAAATGAGATAAATAAACAAAATTGAGGTTATGACAGAAAGATCCTTATAGAGTAAATTTTATGGGTAGCGAAAAAATTTAGGTATAAAAAACTTAATAAATTTTGTTAGATTATTTTTATGGAATTTTCCCTATCATTTATTATGAATAGTTAAGTTTACCCAACATTGATGAGTAAATGGATTTTTTACATATGACATGCATTGTACTCCTTCTATTCAAAATAACGAATGTTCTTAAATTTTTCACATATATTAATAAAAAATTAAATAAAATCCACAACTTACGTGGAATAAGTATTTTATATATAATTATATTTATGTATTATTACTTATTTATGTTTAAAATAATAAAATAATAATTATATGAATAATTTAGAGATTGAGAAATTAATAATTATTACATATATAATTAAATTGACATACACATATCAAACTATCAGGTTTATTTATTAAAGATCATTTTATGGTAAATAAATCAAAACAATTACTTTTATATATTGTATATAATATATAATTAAATTTAAATGATATTAACATAGATATATAATATATTTTGATATGTTTATTTATTAAATAAAACTCCTAATCATATGGTTTTATGATTATCATCACCTTTTTATAACAATATTGTAAACCAATGATAAACTTTAGTGTGAGATGTTTAATAATTTTTAGTAATTTATAATCATTTAAAAAAATTCAATGAAAATTTCAAAATTAAGATATTCTCAATATTTGTTATGTGCAAAATATCAAAATACAAATATGTATTTTATATGGTATATAGTTTAATTTAAATGATATATATATATATACATCTATTAAATAAGACTTCTTATTCATGTGGTTTTCTAATCATTTTTATTTTATTATAGCAAAAAATTCAAACTATTGATCACTAAAGTTTATGTGAGATTTTAACAGTTTAGTAATTTATACTTGTTTTTAAATTTTTAAATACAACATATATGAAAAGTTCTAAATTTTTATTATACGGTTTATGTAATTGTGTAATTATTTTAATAACAAAGATTTAAAAAAATGATATATGATATACAAATTGTTAGTAAATTTTTATTATTAAAAATAATTAATTATCATATATATGTTAATCACATTAGGTAATCCCGTAGCTTTATCTTAAAAAATAATAGAAAATAATTGATATGAGATTTTATGGTTAATTTAATAAAAATATAATTTATATTTAGATAAACCAACTTATTTTTATAAAGACTCTTAAAATTATTCTCATGACGATATGTGTCATACTTCAAAAGTTGTAATTCTTCTCTTTTAATATATAAGAAGTATTAAATTTCAGCTATAAATGTATAGTTTTGTAATTAGTGATTTTTATTATTTTAAGCCAATAAATATTCAACAAATGCAATCATTTTTTTGAAGTTTACAGTCACTACAGAAAACTCGCCCCTTACTAGACGTGTATTCCTCGTAACTTCCTAGTAAATGGCCATTTACTAGGAAATTACGAGGAAACACGTTTCCTCGAAACACGTTCATCGTAAAGCCTTTTTCTTGTAAAGCTTTTTACTAATGTGGATGTACATTGTTAAAATGTTTCCATGCTTTTGCATCTGATGGATGAGTCATCTCTCCATCCGTCTGAGTATGCTCGGCGTGCCATCTCATCCCTCCAGCAGTCTCTCAGATTGGTACAATCTTTTCAATCTGTCTGTGATTGGTAGGTACCACATCCTCTGGTACGGTATCCTATTACGCCCTCGACCTTGCGGTTTGAATCGTGGCTTCTTACAAAATCGACATTCTTCTAACTTCTCATCATCTCCCAGTAAATCATGCAGTTGTCGATGCAAACATCTATCATCTCCGAGGGCAACCCAAGACTATATACCAATTTCTAAATCTGATAATAAGATTCAGCAGACACATTGTCTTCTGGCAAATACTCTTTAAACAAGTCTGCCCATGCATCCATACAATTTTCAGGTAGATTGTGATCTGTTTTAATATTCATCATTCTAACAGCCAACGACAATTTAGACAGACATTCTCTACAACCACTGTAAATTGACTCATTCGCAGCATCTAACATTTCATAAAACTTTTTTGCATCTAAGTTAGCGTTCTTCAACTTCATCATCATCATTGAGTTACAAAGGCAATCACCTACCCATATCATGAACCCTATCACAATCTACCATTTGTTCCTCTTGGTGATGAGATAGCTATTACTACTTCTACCTTCATTACGCAAATGCTCAACCGGTTCAATCTGAAAATTGCCTATTACTACTGCTACCTTCATTCCTACAAACTAGGCATCTTCTCCATGTTGATACCAATATAATAATATGGCATGGAACCTCTATTTATTGAAATGCTTCCAAACATTTCACAAGGGCCTAATTGTATTGCAACATTTCTGACAAGGACAGAACATCTTACCCACTTTCCTGCGTGATGGTGTCGAATCTGCTTGATGCATAAACGTCTCCAACCCTTCGAGAAATTCTTTCGTCACCCTCCCGTTATTATCTCTGTGTGAATACATCCACTTCCGCAACTCGAAAATATTTCCCGGACCAGACATTTTTTTGTGTTTGATTAAGCTTATAGCTGATTTTTTTTTGGTGGTGTTTCAAATGAATCACATATGGTGGTATTTATAGAATTTTCGAATCTGAGGAATTTACTAGGAAATTGCTAGGAAAAGTAAGTACAAAACACGTTTTGATTTAAATTCGATTATTTTCTATCCATTTCCTCTTAATTTCGTAGTAACAAAACTTTTCCTCCTAATTTCGTAGTAAACTATTACTAGGACTTTACGAGGAGAGAAGTTACTATGAGTTTACGAGGAAAATGACATTTTCCTCGTAATAGCCACGTAGGATTACTTCGAATTTACGAGGAAACCTTTTTCTCGTAAGGTTACGAGCACTTTACGAGGAAAACTGGTTTCCTCGTAAAATCGAAGTAAACTCGTAATAATTTTACGGGAACTATTTTCCTAGTAAATTTTCCTGAGTAAAAACTTAGTTTTTCTTGTAGTGAGTTATTTATTATTAGATGACAAATATATATAGCAGATATTAAAAATGTATCTTATTGTAACAATTATTTTTCTAAAACATTTATGTTTCAAGCGAATATGAAATTTTGTTATTAAAATAATATTTCTGTTAAATCAGTTGGTGCGAAAAGCAAGAATGTGTGTGCCACAAATTGATGATCGGTATAATTAACTTAATCATCATGATTCTTATTGACCCCTTAAATTACGTACTTTAACTGGAAGTTCTTCCTAGCTTTTTTTGTTTATAAACTTTTACCATAATAATTATACGGAATCAAGGCTCTATAAACTTCTGAACTTCTAAAAGAGAAAACAAATCCAATCTCTCATATAATTCTTGAACTGTTATAGAAATTACAGATTATCACAAGAAAAAAAGACTAATGGTGATCTTTACCAACATACAATCATACAAAGTATCTACACACACTTTTTTCTCTCTTGATCCAACATACTCACTCGCTCTTCAATCAGAAAACTAAACACACAACTCGTTATAAACTTACATGCCTAAAATGCTCTTACATCGTGGTGTAAGAACGCAAAACCCGAAAGGATAAAAAGAAATAAAGAAATGAAGAAGATTTTGCATCCATTTGATTCAATCTTCCAATGCTGATTCAGACACTCTTCTCAACTTGTATCTCCATTGACATGCAACGATTCCATCTTGCATCAGTTTGAGACTGATACTGTTAAACCGTTCCCTCGAGTACTGCCTCGAAGCTTTTCTCCAGTCTGTTCCCGTCTTCATCATTGTCACAAACTCTTCATAACTTATTCTCCCATCCTGCAACAAAAAGTATATGATAATGTTTAGTTATTGAGTTATTTTATCAAACTATCTTCACCAATAGTTTAGTCTAAAACAAACCTTATTCAGTATCAACATCGCGGATAATAGCATCAACAACTTCTTCACTGGTACCAACTTCATCAGACAAAGCTTCCCTTAACTCCTCTATTTCGATATACCCGTTATTGTCTTGATCAAAGAACGCAAAGGCTTTCTTGAGATGCTCGTCATTGCCCATTTTTCCTGCAGATGCACTATATGGCAATGAACTCGTCACAGTCCAAGTATCCATCTTTATCAATATCTCCCTGCAAAAGGATAGCTCTATAAGCTCAGTGCATTGCGTTATATAACTTCAAAGATTTGATAATTGATGAAATAAAAGCTTACAGCGTCCATCAAGATTTGTATATTCATCTTGGGGAATGTTATGGCCAAGTTGCTGCAACCCTATTTTCAGCTCGTCGATGTTAATCTTCCCTCTTTGGTTTGTGTCCATTATTTGGAACCCTTCTTCTTATACCAGAAGTCTCTTCATCTGATAAATGCTCAGGCAATAACCCTGAGTGCTCGTTTCTTGAGCTTGTTCATGACTGTGAACTGTTTCAGCCTTGCTCTTACTGTTTCACCTAATGATACATTAGGAGCTGTCTTTGCATTTTGTAACCATGGATGATCTGCAAAGAAACAAAGCAAGATTATTAGTACTGTTTTAGATTCCATATCACAACATAAGCATCATTAGAAACCATAAAACTATATACCTAGCACTTGCTGAGCTGTGAGACGACGCTTTTGGTCAGGATCAAGCATTTCCTGATAAGGTCTTTTGCGTTTTCAGAACCTTGGGCCAGGATCCCTTCTGAATCTAGTTTGAGATCGATAATTGCTTTGTGCAACTCCTTGTTCAGTTTCTGAAAAATAGTATAAACAAACAGAAGATAAGATTCTATCACTTCAAATATGTCACATGTTCCACAAGAAGTAAGGGGAAGCATAGAACTGACAAAACTAACCTGCCCAGAAAGGAGGGACACCACAGAGAAGTATGTAGAGGAATCACACCAGCACTCCAGATGTCAAGCTTCTGGTCCATAGTTTCGTTTTAGCACCTCAGGGAGCCATGTAGTAGGGACTCCCAACGATCTCGTTGAACCTCTCGCCTCAATAGAAGCAATGTGTGGGTTTAAGATTGTTCTCTACAGCAAAGGAGTAGTAGAAAACAGAAACACAATACCTGGTTTGAAGAAAACAGGAGAGTCCAAAATCAATGGCCTTAAGAGGTGCCAGTCTCCTTCTTGTTTGCAAACAAAGAAGTTTTCTGGTTTCAGGTCCCTGTGCATTACACCCATGCTTATGACACACCTGCAGATAGCACATGAAAACTCATTAATCTCACATATCCAATCCAAGATTATCATCCCAGAGTTCAAACATTGGCATAAAAACAAAAACAACAAAATGTCAAGAAGGTTTCTTCTTTTTTTTCAGATATCTATGCGACCAAACAGCTGGTCCCTGCAAGCTGTACTACATTGCAATATTGTCCCCAAGAATCTACATTAGCATAAACCCAAAACACACAAAATGTCAAGAAAAGATTCTTTTTTGAGTCTCTGTGAATCAAACAGCAATGCAACAATGTCCAAAACAAGAACCAGCGCAAACGGCAGCACAAGACATAAGTCTAAACTGAGACATAGAACACTTACAAACCAATCAAACAAAATCATGTCTGCTTCTAGAGATTCACAAACATCAAAACCCATGACGAACCTGAACAACTTCAATAATAGTCTTAGTAACATCAGCAGCAGCTCTCTCAGTATAATGCCCTCTCGCCACAATCCTATCAAACAACTCACCACCTTCACAAAGCTCCATAACCAAATGCACAGCAATCTCATCCTCATAAGTCTCCTTCAACGTAACCAAGTTAGGATGCTCAGGCATATGCCTCATGATCTCAGCTTCTCTCCTCACATCCTCTATATCAACAGCCGTCCTCAGCTTCTTCTTCAGAATCGACTTACACGCCCAAACCTCTCCTGTCTCTTTGTCCGTACAAAGGTACGTGACGCCGAACTCTCCGCGACCTAGCTCACGACCTAGCGTGTACTTATGCCCGATCTCGCGACCTGTCGGATCGGATAGGACGGTGAGCTTAAGAGCTCCTCCTCCTCCTCCGTTGTGGTGGAGACCGTAATCGATTGAGATGGGTTTTGCTTCTTCTTTCCTTTCTTTTGGTTTGGTGTTGTTGTCGTCGTTTTGAGTAAACGGTTTTGTCGTTCCGCAACAGTTACCCATGGTTGAGAGATCGATTCACACTCACAACGCGAGACTCGAAATAAGGATCGACGAAAACTTAGGTACAGATTCAACGAAGAAAACACAACGCGTGAGATCGATGAAGAAGAAAAGGATGGATCGAATCAACGACAAGATGTTTTCTTTAGGTGTTTGATGTTTTGTAATGACAAAAGAAACACAGAGATGAATGATGGAAGGAAAGTCAATCGAATCTTCCCTCCCTGATCTCTCTTTCTCTGCTCCTCTATTGATTGTTTTCGATTTTTTCTTTTTTTTGTTTTTTTCTTGTCTTTTTTATTTTATTTTCTTACATAACTCTGTTGTGAATAGAAATGACTGTACAGCCCTCGGATTTATTGAGGAATTGCATCTACTTCTCTTGTTTAAGAGAAGCATCAGAGTCAGACACGCTTGCTTGGTAAGGGTGTTTAAGTCATTTCTGTGATGTTAACAGAAGAAAATATGAGCTAAGTCTGTACCACGTTCTAGCTTTGAATTCTAAAACACCAATAAGGGTAAAAGTGTAAATAACACAGGGGCCACTTTTAAGGTCAAACTCGGCGAATTTGACTTCTTTATCCCTTCGTTCAGGGACCCACGATATAGAAATCATTCTAATTTTAATTAAGAAATACTCAAACACAAAAAAAGTCTTTTTCCCAAAATAAAAAAAATAATCAAAATTAATTTATTAAAATATATATATATATATTCATTCAAATTTTTAATTAAGAAATACTCTAACCCTATTTCCCCAAAATAAAAAATAATTAAAATTAAATTTATTAATATATATATAATATATATTCTTTAGGTCAACTAATCTTAACTTAAGTTTTAGAGTTATAATAGGTAGAGTTTTAGAAGTAAGTTTAAATTTTTCAAAAAAATATTAAAAAATATATAAAATATATTTAATTATTTTTTAAGTCTATTTTTATAACAAAAATTTTAAAATATCTATTTAAGTAATTTGTCCTCTCTAATATATTATTGATTTTTTTTTTTATTATGAAACATTCTATGATCTTCTTGTGTCACACAAATTCACGGCACACAGTTTGGTTTTCAAGTATACTCTTATTGATAGTTAATTATTAATACGCTGATATAAAATTTGATTAAGGGAATTGATTATTAGGTTTACTTGTATTGTACATTGTACACTATAAAGACTAGGTGATTATCCCGCACGCATGCGCAGAGTAAAATTTATATACTAATAATTGTTGAATATTACTTTTGATCGTTTAATGATTATGTCATAAATCTTCAAACGTAAATTCATGGTCCGTCAATAAAAGTTGATGATTAGGATCATGTTTGCTGATATTTTGATTTTTAAGTCAAGATCTGTATTTTGAAATGATGTGATCAAATAACATTTGAGATTGGCGTTTGCGCGGAATGAACATTAATTATGTATACAAATTATTCCTACATATTATTATTTATTTTGTGTTATTTACGTATTATGCAATAATAATTATATTGAATAACTAAGAAGCAAGTAAATATTAAGTATATAATTAAATTAGAGTGAGCACTTAAATAAAAAATATCTCTTTTATTTACAGTAATTTTTGTTGGTAAAAAACAAAATAATTATTTATTTATTTTATGTGGTATATAATTAAAATTAAATTATATTGACACAGATATATAGTATATTAATATAAATATTTATTCATTGAGACTTTGTACTCATATGATTTTATTAAAAAAAATTATATTTGGTTGTACCAAAAAAATTATTTTTATTAATTGAGGGCTTACTAATATATGAAAATTTTGAAATTAACATGTTTATGTATTTTATATATGATATATATTTAAATTTAAACAATATTGATATATATAGTGAAACTTCATATTTATATGATTTTATGATCATTTGTATCTTGTTATAACAAAAATTTGAACTATTGATCACAAAAATTTCAATATAAATTTAACATTCTTATTAATTTATAATCGTCTAAAAACTTCAAAATATAGCATATAAAAAACTATTTTTATTATATGTTTAATGTGATTGTTTTTTTAAGAATAAAAATTTAAAAAATAAGGAGAATACAAAATTGGTATCAAATATTTATTGTTCAAAATCATTAATTGTCATATATTTGTTATCTATATTAGGTAATTTTTTAATTTTTATTTAAAGAAAGAATAGATAGTAATTTTTAATGTTAATAATATATAATGGAGATCCATGGCAATAAAAATTGTAATTAGTCTTGTAAAATATGATTTTTTAATATAAGATATGAGAATCCCTCTTATACTGATACATCAGTATAATACTATTTTTATAAATATATTACACTTAATATTTTGAACATATACTCTTTAAAACATCTTCTATTTGTAAAATACTTAACTGAAAAGTCAACGGAGCAGAGACGACAAAGCAAGAGGACGAGACTTCATGAAATGCGTTGGGTTTATTTGACATACAAAGCTCGATGATTACGAACCTTCCTTAGTTCTTACATTATTAGAGCATCTTCAACCTTATCACCCCATATTTTTTTTATTTCTTTTTATAATCTTTTTTAAAAAAAATTAAACGAACCAGTCATGGACCGCGACGTGTCAGTAAAACTTGTGAACAATACAATAGTTGATGCCTTAATTAGGAGCTTTAAGAAGTGGTGCTTTAAGAAGTGGTGCTTATGTTTTTGGTGAACCCACCCACCTAAGCACCCTATTAAGCATCCCCCCCCCTTAATAGTGCTCTTACACAGAGCTACCCTTTGGGCCAAGCCAAGAAATCAGTCGCTTTCAGCCTTTTTATTATAAAGATATTTTCAGCCACAATTTTTTTAAATTATTCTTTAGTCTAATGGTAAAATCTAAAAGTATAATTTTTTTTCATCTAACAAGGATTCGAAACCGCCACAAAAGTAACCATTTTTTTTAAGTTTGCTTCGAGCCATAGATTTCTTAGAATCAGCTCTTACACACGAGTGTTTCTGTTAGTGAATGCCTTAATTCAATTTGTTTGCTGACATTAACATATAAAAGGATAATTATCTTTTAAAAAATAAGCAATAACTTTAAGAGAGTATATGCTCTTTTTCTAAAAAAAACTCTTACTACTAGTTCATTGCTTAAAGACCGAGTCTTGTACCATCATCTTTAACCCAATGGGAGAAATCAAAACAACATGTAAAGGCACTCTGACCACAAAGAAAAGCATTTGAGAGGCTCGCCAGACCCATTAGTCCGTTATGGTAGAAGCCCAGAGGAGAAAGAAAAACATGATATGATAATAGAATACATCAAGCCGTTATTTATTGATGCTAGTTGACTTAAAGTATCACACTATTACATTTGAACATCGTAGAAAATAGTAGTATGGTATGGGTATGAAAACAAACAAATATTCTTATACATGTAGTTCATCAAAATAAGGCAACTCAAGGTAAGAAATTCCCCTAACTTTGTTGGCTCTAGTTATTGAATGAGACAACAATACTAGTAGATATTTGTTGGCTCGTTTAGAAGAACTAGCAAACATACAATATACATTACCCTTATAACTTTTGCATTCTCTATATATACATATTGATTCCCAACAGAAATGTTCCGTTTTTAAGATATACAAAACATGAAATACTTAGAGAATGTGATGAACAAAAGGTCTCTTCGCTAGGAGATAGAGAAGAAGGAACGTTTAGCCGGTGGTTGTCCCCCATGGCTCTCATGAAGTTAGACACTTCAAGAACCCTGGCAGCCTATGTCCCTCTCCTCTCGTCGGGCTTCCCTCTGAGCTTTCGTCCACTTGTTTTGGTTTTCTCTCTCCATCGCCTTTACTCTCCTTTCTTCCAGCTTCCTCTGCATCCGTTCGTCATCAACATTACAACCATTTTAATCAATTATTTAGAGTTGAGTTTATATCTATAACGAATAACGCCACCTTATAAGAGTATTATTATTCTTCAACCTCGTTAGCTAATGGGTCTATGAACCCAGTGCCGTGCCAAGGCTTTATGGGCTTGAGGGTAAAACTAAAAATTAATAATTTTGTAGTGTTGATACAACTTTATTAAAAATAAACATTTATTTAAATATATGAAATTAGGTTTTGAACGGGGACCTGAAAATTAAAAGAATAAAGATCAACTTTATTTTAACTACTACACTAAAGACAACTTTCAAAAAAAAGGGGCCCCAAAATTATCATAATCTTTGGAGCACGGCGTCTCTATTGACCTGCTCATTCAACAACCGTTAATAACGCGTCTTGTCTCTTAAACCTGTTATTAGTCTTAGCCACCTTTGCCGTCCTGCGACGCCGTTATCTTCGCTTCCACCTCATCCCTCTTCACTCTATGCACCGACGCCAGTAGTCAATGTCCTATTCTGACCAGCCTGATGACGTAGTCGTCACAATATTCTCTGAACCGGATCGGTTATTATAACCCTCCGGTACAATCTCCACGGGTTCGTATCTTCCTCAGGCAATTGATCAACACCACCGTCTCATCTTCGCGGATCCTAGTTAGCTCGTTTATGACGTCACGATGACTTACCGATTGGTTCTTCCGTTATTGTTGTTGTCCATGGAAGAGCCGGCGATGACTGGAGCGTTGATAATTTATGAGGGGTGTTGATCACGTAGTGAAAGGAGCGTCGGCATTAGGGGACCCACCACGAAAATGGGATAGTGCTTAAGTGCTACGGGATAACTCGTGTTTTCTTGTAATAAATATTGCTACATTGGTTACAAAAGAGTGGTAGCTTATTCCCGCCAAAATAGCTACACTCAGCTTAATTGATTCCCACTAGGAAAATGCCACGATTTTTGATGTCTTATGCAGAATTTCTTTTCTAACACTTACTCACGGAAGCATTAAATTGCTAATAATATTATAAAAAATAAAATAGAGATAATTACCAAAATAAACCTAAAAAAAATCATCACTAATATAGCATTAAAAAGAAAAAAATGACTAAAAATACACTTTATTAAAATATGTAAATATATATTTATAACTTTGAGTTAACTAATCGAAACTTAGGGTTTAGATTTATGGTTAGGGTTTGGGAAGTGGATTTAAAATTAAAAAAAAAAATTATTAAAAAAAAAAAATCTATTTTGGTCATTTTTTCTTAAGGTC
The DNA here is from genome assembly GCA_905132765.1 of Moricandia arvensis. Classification (NCBI taxonomy): domain Eukaryota; kingdom Viridiplantae; phylum Streptophyta; class Magnoliopsida; order Brassicales; family Brassicaceae; genus Moricandia; species Moricandia arvensis. The sequence continues at coordinate 12,930 of CAJHQP010005400.1, forward strand.
TATTTTTGTGATAAAAAATTTATTTGAGAGGCTTGCCATAAGAATATCCTAAGATATTTTTTAAAAAAAATTGTCACAAAATAACATTTAAAAAATATATATAACAAAAATAGGGTTTAAAATATATAAAATCTAAAAAAAAAAAATTAATAATAGAAATTTAGGTTATTTTAAATTTATTTTGGTAACAAAAAAGTTAAAAAATGTTATTTAAGAGAATGACCCTTATATTATTTTCTAATGGACCGATAAAATTAGTCATTTAAATTTGACAATAAAACACTTTTGTCTAAAAGTTTATAGTTAAATAGTTGGTTTCTTATTTGAATTTTAAAGAGTTTTATGCCAAAAAACTTTAATTTCTGCAATGTGTTTTTTCTTTTTGCAATTTAATCCACGAAATCAAAAATTCACAGGTCAACTCTCCAAGTCCGAGTCAAACTGCAATATAAACTACATGTATACTGATGACATGGCAAGACTTTATTGTTTAACAGAAATCAAAACGAAGTCGTTCGAGTCTAAGTATTTTACAAGATATTGGACTCAGCGGGATGTGAACCTTGCACCACGACCCACCATATCAAGCTAACAAACCAACTCACTTATCAAATATATTTTCTTATTAAATAAAAGAAAGCATATATATAAACAAACATATACATTATCCACTAAACTAAAAGTTGAATCCGCAGGAATTCAAACCTTGCACCATTACCGAACATAACAAGCAAGCAAACCATCATGTCAGTAAGTAACATTCATTTATCAAATACACGAACCACATGTATGTATGTCAATTTTGTGATTCATGAAGATTTAGGGTGATTTCGAACTTTGTTGTTGTGACCCGAAACAAACTGATATTAGCATCAAAAATCTTACACATAAATTTACCAAAGTCTTCCACATAAGTCTAACAACAGAAACACATATAAGTTATAAAATTCAACAAAGACAAAAGCCACACATCATAAGAAATTGAAAAGTCATGGTGGAGATGATAAGACACCTTCTAAGAGCTTCTTCCTAGGCCTTTCAAGCCCTCGTTTTGGGAGTGCAGATAAGAGGCTTGGGACATCATGTTCAGGCTGTGAGGCAGAGGCAAACCACTTCCTTCAGCTCCCAGGTGTGGCCTCTCGTGCATGAATAGATAGCGCAGCTAAAGCAGATGAAATTACTTCTTTACGTGGCTTTTCAGACCGATTCTTGGGTAGTTTCGGGACAAGATGATTTTGCAATACGTTTTGTTATACCCTTTTTGGCCACAACTTCCACAGTGCTAGAAATTAAGGAAAAGAATATGTAAAGCATAAAAACAAGAAAAGAAAAACTAACAACAAAACAAGCCTAACAAGAAGATACATACTATTTTTGTTCCTCGCTTTAAAATCTTTGGTGGTTCTGTAGGTTCACCTTTATCTCACTTTCTCTTTTTACGTGGTGGTCTCCGTGGAGGTTTCTTAAACGGAGGAGGAGGATTGACCCTCACATTAGTTGTCACCTTCCACATGTTAATACCATTGACGGACTTTAGCGGATATGCGTAACATGCCTTCAGTTTCTCAATGGTGAACCTATCAGATATAAGCATTTTTGGGTCTTGGGTCGTGGTCATTATTTTGGGTCTTAGTTTAATTAAGTTTGAAAAGATGAACACATTTTCCTTTTTCAAATTATTATCTTGTAGAATGTTATTTGTATTACTCATTGAATGTTGTGATCCAAAACAGTGTGGTTTCTAGGCAATAGCTCTAGTCATGTGTTTTGGTGATCTTTTACTTTTCAACTAATTACCAATTGATATGTTTTGGATTTTTGTTAAACACTCTAGTTTCAAAATCTACCAAACTCATGTTTTTTTCGTTTGTATGGTTAGACAACATAGGTATCTAATTCTCACTGCAAGCAAGCTCTATTTGGTGCCGGTGGACAGACTCCTAAAAATTAGTCGGTTGGACCTCGACCCACCTGATACTCCTGACTATATATATAAAAAAAATCTATCTTAAGAAATCATCAATCCAACTATTTTGTCATTCACACAATTCTATTTTAGATTTTTGTTATTTAGTTATATTATTTCAAAATATTAATTTATTTATGTTTAGAAACTCATGTTAAGAAATTTGATGTTAGTGATGTCCTTACTACTCCATATGAATTATATTTTAAAAAAAAACTTACTCCACCGGAATATTGGTGCTCGAAGACTTCGACTAAATGCTATCCGGACTTGGCTTGGTTAGTTCCATTTGTGTTATTTTCCATATGGCCGACTTTGGTTAGATGAGGATTTTAGCTACCACCAGACCGGTCCAGTCATGATGCCTACCACAAAGTTAAAGATTTCACTTTATATATCTCATTTCTGATCAAACTATATATACTACTATCAATCAAATAAATTTCTATTTCAATGTCTGTGAATTTATAGCTTCATTTGTCAATTGATGGACCTAATCCCGCGCCAATTTCACCAGCTACTCTATTCAAAAGCATAGACAACAAAATTTTGGCAAAAAAATAGTGTTTGATCTAAACATGCTGCTTGATGTTTGACAATTCAATACTTCACAATACACCAACCACAAACAAAATATATATTTAGATCTTTTCTTTCTAAAACACTACTGTTTCTTTTGCCAATGAAACTTAACTCTCATTTGGAATAAAATCCAGTCATCGGGATTAAAGATCGTACCTTAGTCAAATAATACTCAGTTTCTTTTTCTTATGGTAGACAGGTTCAACTTTTATTAACTAAAATAATTTTAGCCAAATAAAAATTCTTAGCCTTCAGTATAACCAAAGTCGATTGGCAAGCCATATAGACGATGGGTTTCACACGTCTTGGCAGATATGTAGATTCTAAAAGTGTTTAATGATCGATCATGGATGGATAATGTTCTTTACTCAAATAGTCACAGTGGACTCTTCTTTCTACAAAGTTTTGGAATATGAAAAAAGAGAATGTTAAGATAAACAAAATAAAGATGAGGACAAACTTTGTATTGATGTCCTTATCCACTTTCCTATATTCAACATTGGAGGACTGATGGTTTGGTCTAAATCATGTCATGTTTTGAATGGAAGTTTGAATTTTGGGGACAAAATCCAAAGTTTCTAACCAATCCCATCTGACAATGTCTAACATTATTGGTCCAGTTTCACATGTTACGTAATCAGGTTTAAAGTTAGCCTCTTCTCTACGTTAACCCACTATAATCATTTTTACCGCTTTTGGTTTATCCTCCGAAGAAGTTGCTTTTAAAATCATATCAATAATTTAAAGTTTTTAACATGTAAAATTTTTGTGATGATGCGATAATTATCTGACGGTCGTGACATCTAAATGTAAAATATTTAAAAACTTTATAAATATTGATATATTTAAAAGCAACTTCTTACGAGATAACCAAAGCGTAAAAATGATATAGTGGGTTAACGTAGAGAAGAGGCTAAACTTTAAACCTGATTACTTACATGTGAAATACTGGTACCAATAATGTTAGACATTGTCAGCATGGATTGGTAGAACTATGATTTTGTCCCAAAAAATTCAAACTTCATCAAACCATGACATGATTAGACCAAACCATCAGTCTCCTCTCAATGTTGAATATAGAAAGTGATAATGCGACATCAATACAAAGTTTGTCCTCATCTTTATTTTGCTTTACTTAACATCTCTTTTTCATATTCCAAAACTTTGTAGAAAGTAAGAGTCCACTGTGACTATTTGAGTAAACAACATTATCCATCCATGATCGATCATTAAACACTGTAGAATCTACATATCTGCCAAGACGTGTAAACCCATCGTCTATATGCTGCAATCGACTTTGCGGTATACTGAAGCTAAAGATGTTTCATTGGCGAATAGTATTTAGATATAAAAGTTGAACCTGTCTACGCATAAGAAAAAGAAACTGCAGTATTATTTGACTAATGTACGATCTTAATCCCGATGACTGATTTATATCCAAATGAGGGATTAAGTTCATTGCAAAAGAAACAGTAGTGTGTTAGAAAGAAAAGCATCTAAATCAATATATTTTGTGTGTGGTGTTCTATTTGTGAAGTATTGAATTGTCAAACATCAAGCAGCATGTTTAGATCAAACACTATGCCAAAATTGTGTTGTCTATGCTTGTTATGAATAGAGTAGCTTGTGAAATTGCGCGATTAGTCCATCAATGACAATGAAGCTATAAATTCACAGATCATTGAAATAGAAATTATTTGATTGATAGTAGTATATATAGTTGATCAGAATAGATATATATAGTGAAAGCTTTAAACTTTGTGCTAGGCTATCTATGACTGGACCGGTCTGTGGTAGCTAAAATCCGCATCTAACCAAAGTCGCCATATGCGAATAATAACACAAATGAACTAACACAAGACCAAGTCCGGATAGCATTTAGTCGAAGTCTTCGAGCACAATATCGCGTCGAGTAAGTTTTAAAATTATAATTCATATAGGATAGTAGGACGATCACTAACATCAAAATTCTTAACATGAGTTTCTAAACATAAATAAATTAATATTTTGAAATAATATACACTAAATAACAATATCTAAATAGAATTGTCGTGAAACTGACACAAATAGTTGATTGCCATGATTCTAAGATAGATTTTTTGATATATAGTCAGGAGTATCAGGTGCGTCCGACGGGTCCAACCGACTAATTTTAGGAAAGGTTCTGTCCACCGCACCAAATAGAGCGTGCTGTGCAGTGAGAATAGATATCCTATGTTGCTCTAACCATACAAACGACATGAGTTGCGTAGATTTTGAAACTAGAGTGTTAACAAAATCCCAAAACATATCAATTGTAATAGTGAAAAGTAAAAGATCACCAAACACATGACTAGAGCTATTGCCTAGAAACCACACGTGTTTGGATCACAACATTCAATGAGTATACAAATAACATCTACAAGATAATAATTTGAAAAAGGAAAATGTCTGTTCATCTTCAAACTAAGTAAACTAAGACCAAAATACATGACCACGACCCAAGACCCAAAATGCTTATATCTGATAGTTCACCATGAGAAACTGAAGCATATGTACCATATCCGCTAAAGTCCGTCAATGTATTACATGCTGGGAGTGACAACTAATGTGAGCTCAATCCTCCTCCCTCCTGTAAGAAACCTCCACGGCAGACACACGTTAAATAAGAAGAAAGTGAGATAAAGGTGCAACCTACAGAACCACAAAGTTTTGTAAACCGGCGAACAAAAATAGTATGTATTCTTCTTTTAGCGCTTGTTTGTTTTTAGTTTCTTTTCTTGTTTTTATGCTTACATATCTCTTTCCTAATTCTAGCACGTGTGAAGTTACCTGCATGTGCCAAATAAGGTAGAACAAAACGTATGCAAAATCATCTTCCGCGAAAACTACCAAGAATCGTCTTGAAAAGCCACGTAAAGAAGTAAAATTCATCTGCTTAGCTGCGCTACTCATCATGCACGAGAGCCACACCTGGGAGCTGAAGTAATAGTGCCTCTGCCTCACAGCCTGAACATGATATGTCCAAGCCTCTTATCTGCACTCCCCAAAACGAGGCTGAAAGCCTAGGAAGGAAGCGGTCTGTTGGGTGGTGGTGTGTTTTGTGTTTGTGGTGGTTGGGTTGGTTAGAAGGTTTGTCTTATCATCTCCACATGACTTCAATTTCTTATCGAGTCTGTGACTTTGTCTGTGAATGTTATAAACTTATATGGTGTTTCTGTGTATCGTTAGACATGTATGTGGAAGACTTGGTAAATTTATAGTGTAAGATTTTGATGCTATATCAGTGGTTTGCCGTCACAACAACACAGTTCAAATCACCCTAAATCTTACATGGGATCACAAAATTGACATACATACATTGTTTCGTTGTATGATAACAGAATGTTATCTTAGCTGACATGATGCTTTGCTTGGCTTGTAGTTTCGGTAATCGTGCCAAGGTTGAATTCCTGCCCGGAACGGATTCAACTTTAGTTTTCAGTGCGATAATGATATATGTTGTTATATATATGCTTTCTTTATTAATAAGAAAATATCGATAAGTAAAGTGATGCGTTTGTTAGCTATATGTGTCGCTCGTGCGCAAGATTCACATCCCGCTGAGTCCAATATCTTGTAAAATACTTAGACTCGACGACGACTCGTGTTGTATTTCTGTTAAGCAATAAAGTCTGCCATGCAATCAGATACATGTATTATATCCAGTTGACTCGGACTTGGCGAGAGTGACCTGTCGTTGAATTTTTTGATTCGGTGATTAAATTGCAAAGAAAAAACACATTGCAGAAATAAATTTTTGCATAAAACTCTTAAAAGGCAAATAAGAAACCAACTATTACTATATACTTGTAGACCCAAAGTTTTATCTGCAAATTTGTAAATGACTAATTATCGGGTCCATTAGTATAATAATAAGGTCATTCCTAAATAACATTTTTAACTTTGTTACCAAAAATAAATTTAAAATAATCTAAATGTCTATTAGTAGATTTTATAGATTTTAAACCTATTTTTGTATCATATATTTTGTAAATGTTATTTTCTGTTGACCATATAAAAATATCTAGATGTATTCTTATGTGCAAGCTCTCATATAAATTTTATCACAAAAATAGACCTAGTAAAAAATGCACCAAAATAGATTTTTTTTACATAATAAATTTCTTAAATCCACTTCCAAACCCTAACCCTACATAAATCTAAACCCTAAGTTATCGCATAGTTAACTCAATTATAAATATAGATACATATTTTAATAAAGGTGATTTAGTCATTTTTCGTTCTTTAATGCTATATTAGTGATGAATTTTTAGGTTATTTTAGCGTAATTACTCTATTTCTATTTTAATAATATTATAGCAATTTAATGTCTCCGCTGTGAAGATAAGTGTTAGGGAAAAGAAATATTCTGATTAAGACATCAAAAATCGTGCATTTCCTAGTCGGGAATCAATTAAGCTGAAGTGAGCTATTTGCGAATAAGCTACCACCTATTAACCAATGTAGCAATAATATTACAAGGAAAACATCGAGTATATCCGCGTTTCAGCATTTAACACTATCCCATTTCGGTTGTCCCCTAATGCCGACGCTCCTTCACTACCTGATCAACACCCCTCATAAAGTATCAACCTCCAGTCATCGCCGCTCTCCATGGACAACAACATAACCGGACAGTAACCAATCGTAAGTCATCGTGACCGTCATAACGACTAACTAGGATCCCGAAGATGAAGACGTGCTATGTGATCAATGCCTCAGAAGATAGCGAACCCGTGGAGTATTTACCGAGGGTTATAATAACCACCGGTTCAGAAATTTTTGAACGACTACGTCATCAGCTGGTCAGATTAAGGACATTGACTACTGCGTCGGTGCATAGAGTGAAGAGGTGAGGTGAAGCGAGATAACTGCCGCTCCCGTCGCAGACGGCAAAGGTTGCGCTAAGACTAATAACCAGGTTAGAGACAAGACGCCGTTATAACGGTTGGTGAATGAGCTGGTCGAATAGAGCACCCGTGCCTCCAAAGATATGATAATTTGGCGCCCTTTTTGAAAGTTTGTCTATTAGTTGTATAGTAAAATAAAGTGATCTTTATGCTTTAATTTTCAGCTCCCGTTCAAACCTTATTTCAATATTTAAATAAAGGGGTTATTTTAATAAGTGTAGTCAACACTACAAAAAATATGAATTCTTAGTTTACCCTCAACCCATAGAACCTTGCGCGCACTGGATTCATAGACCCATTAGCTACGAGGTGTAAGAATATAATACTCTTATAATGTCGCCTTATTCGTATATAGATATTAACTCAGACATCTAAATAATGATTAAATGGTGTATGTGATGAACGAAACGATGCAGAGGAAAGCTGGAAGAAAGGAGAGGTATAAGGCGATGGAGACAGAACACAAAGACAAAGTGGCCGAGACTCAGAGGAAGCCGACGAGAGGAGGAGAGGACATAGCTGCAGGGCGTTCCTTGAAAGTGTCTAACTCCATGAGACCATCGACAACCACCGCCTAACGTTCCTTCTCTCTATCTCCTAGCGAAGAGACCTTTGTGTCATCACATTCTCTCTAAGTATGTTCATGTTTTGTATATCTGTAAAACGGGAACATTTCTGTTGAATCAATAGTGTATATATAGAGAATGCAAAAGTTATAGGTAATGTATATCGTAGTTTGCTATGTTTCTCTAAACTGAGCAACAAATATCTACTTAAGTATTGTTTCTCCATTCAATGAAACTAGAGCAACATAAGTTAGGGATTCTTACCTGAGTGCCCTTATTTGATGATCCCACATGTATTAAGATCTCATATATCTTCTGCATTTTTCCTTCTTCCCAATATCCCCAGTTATCTCCATTACTATCTACTTTCGCTTATTCCCGTACTGTTCAGATGTAATAGTGTGATACTTTATGTCAACTAGCATTCAATACTCCTACGATCTTGATGTATTCATTACTTCCATACTCTCCTATGTTCTTTCTTCTCCTCTGCTCTCTACTATAGAGCGGCATACTTAATGTCTGGCGAGGCCTCTCCTAATGCTTTTGCTTTGTGTCAGTAGTGCGCTTTGACGAGTTGTGTTTATTTCTCCCATTGGGTTAAGAGTGATGTAACCAAGGCTCGGTGCGTTAGCGATATATATCTATAGAGAGTAGAAAAAGAGCATTACCTTACATATACTCTCCCTTAATAAAGTATGGACTTATTTTTAAAAATAATTATCCTTTTCTATAGTCGTTTAATGTCAGGCAAACAAAGTGAATTAAGGCTATTCACTATCGACTTCACTCGGCTGTGAAGAGCTGCATTCCTAAGAAATCTATGCGCTCGCAAGCAAACTTAAAAAATGGTTACTTTTGTGTTCGAATCCTGTTAGATGTGAGATTATAACTTAGATTTACCATAGACTAAAGAATAAATAAAAAAATGTTGCTGAAAATATCTTATAATAAAAAGCTGAAAGCGACTGAGTCTTTGCTGGCCAAAGGTAGCTCTGTGTAAGAGCACTATAAGATGCTTAATAGTGGAGTGCTTAAGTGTGGGTCACCAAAAACACTAAGCACCACTTCTTAAAGCACCACTTCTAAAGCTACCTAATTAAGCATCAATACATATTGTATTGCTCACAAGTTTACTGACACGTCGCGTCCAGTACTGGTCGTTTTAATTTCTTTAAAAAAGATATATAAAAAGAAATAAAAAAATATGGGCGTGATAAGTTGATAGATGCTCTAATAATGTAAGCAACTAAGAAGGTTCGTAATCACTCGAGCTGTAGTCAAATAAACCCAACGCATCGATGAAGTCTCGTCCTCTTGCTTTGTCTCTCTGCTCCGTTGACTTTCAGTAAGTATTTACAAATAGAAGAGTGTTTAAAGAAGTATATGTTCAAAAATATATAGTAATATATTATAAAAATAGTATTATACGTGATGTATCAGTATAAGAGATCTCATATCTATATTATATCATATTTTACAGACTAATTACAATTTATTATTGCCATTGATCTCATATATATTATAACATAAAATTACTATCTATTCTTCTTTAAATAAAAAGTTAAAAAATTACCTAATATAGATAACAAATATATGACAATTAATGATTTTGAACAATAAATATTTGATGATACAATTTGTATTCTCCCTTATTGATTTAAATTTATACTTCTTAAAACAATCACATGAAACGATATAATAAAAATAGTTTTTATATGCTATATTTTGAGTTTTTAGACGATTATAAAATTAATAAGAATGTTAAATTTATATTGAAATTTTGTGATCAATAGTTCAAATTTTTGTATAACAAGATACAAATGATCATAAAATATATAAATATGAAGTTCACTATATATATCAATATTGTTTAAATTAAATATATATCATATATAAAATACATAAACATGTTAATTTCAAAATTTTCATATATTAGTAAGCCTCAATTATAAAAATAATTTTTTGGTACAACAAATATAATTTTTTTAAATAAAATCATATGAGTACAAAGTCCAATGAATAAATATTTATTTAATATACTATATATCTGTGTCAATATAATTTAATTAATTATATACCACATAAATAAATAAATAATATTTGGTTTTTTACAACAAAAATTACTGTAAATAAAAGAGATATTTTATTTAAGTGCTCACTCTAATTTAATTATATACTTAATATTTACTTGCCTTCTTAGTTATTCAATATAATTATTATTGCATAATACGTAAATAACACAAAATAAATAATAATATGTAGAATAATTTTATACATAATTAATTTCATTCCGCGCAAACGCCAATCTCAAATGTTATTTGATCACATCATTTCAAAATACAGATCTTGACTTAAAAATCAAAATATCAGCAAACAGATCCTAATCATCAACTTTAATTGACGGACCATGAATTTACGTTTGAAAGATTATGACATAATCATTAAACGATCAAAAGTAATATTCAACAATTATTAGTATATAAATTTTACTCTGCCATGCGTCGGATAATCACCTAGTCTTTATAGTGTACAATGTACAATACAAGTAAACCTAATAATCAATTCCCTTAATCAAAATTTTATATCAGCGTATAATAATTAACTATCAATAAGAGTATACTTGAAAACCAAACTGTGTGCGTGAATTTGTGTGACACAAGAAGAATCATAGAATGTTTCATAATATCAATAATATTATTAGAGAACAAATTACTAAATAGATATTTTAAAATTTTTGTTATAAAAATAGACTTAAAAAAATAATTAAATATATTTTATATATTTTTTAATATTTTTTGAAAAATTTAAAACTTTACTTCTAAAACTCTACTATTATACTCTAAAACTTAGTTAAGATTAGTTGACCTAAAGAATATATATATATATATATATTAATAAATTTAATTTTAATTATTTTTTAATTTTGGGAAATTTTTTTTAGGTTAGATATTTCTTAATTAAAATTTGATAATGATATATATAGTATATATTTTTAATAAATTTATTGATTATTTTTTATTTGCGAAAAAGACTTTTGTGTTGAGTATTTCTTAATTAAAAATAGAATGAGTTCTATATCGTGGGTCCCTGAACGAAGGGATAAGAAGTCAAATTCGCCGAGGTTTGACCTTAAAGTGGCCCTGTGTTATTTACACTTTTACCCTTATTGGTGTTTTAGAATTCAAAGCTAGAACGTGGTACAGACTTAGCTCATATTTTCTTCTGTTAACATCACAGAAATGACTTAAACACCCTTACCAAGCAAGCGTGTCTGACTCTGATGCTTCTCTTAAACAAGAGAAGTAATGCAATTCCTCAATAAATCCGAGGGCTGGTACAGTCATTTCTATCACAACAGAGTTATGTAAGAAATAAAATAAAAAGACAAGAAAAAACAAAAAAAGAAAAAATCGAAAACAATCATAGAGGAGCAGAGAAAGAGAGATCAGGGAGGGAAGATTCGATTGACTTTTCCTTCCATCATTCATCTCTGTGTTTCTTTGTCATTACAAAACATCAAACACCTAAAGAAAACATCTTGTCGTTGATTCGATCCATCCTTTTCTTCTCATCGATCTCACCGCGTTGTGTTTTCTTCGTTGAATCTGTACCTAAGTTTCGTCGATCCTTATTTCGAGTCTTCGCGTTGTGAGTGTGAATCGATCTCTCAACCATGGGTAACTGTTGCGGAACGACAAAACCGTTTACTCAAAACGACGACAACAAACACCAAACCAAAGAAAGGAAAGAAGAAGCAAACCCATTCTCAATCGATTACGGTCTCCACCACAACGGAGGAGGAGGAGGAGCTCTTAAGCTCACCGTCCTATCCGATCCGACAGGTCGCGAGATCGGGCATAAGTACACGCTAGGTCGTGAGCTAGGTCGCGGAGAGTTCGGCGTCACGTACCTTTGTACGGACAAAGAGACAGGAGAGGTTTGGGCGTGTAAGTCGATTCTGAAGAAGAAGCTGAGGACGGCTGGTGATATAGAGGATGTGAGGAGAGAAGCTGAGATCATGAGGCATATGCCTGAGCATCCTAACTTGGGTTACGTTGAAGGAGACTTATGAGGATGAGATTGCTGTGCATTTGGTTATGGAGCTTTGTGAAGGTGGTGAGTTGTTTGATAGGATTGTGGCGAGAGGGCAGTTATACTGAGAGAGCTGCTGCTGATGTTACTAAGGACTATTATTGAAGTTGTTCAGGTTCGTCATGGGTTTGATGTTTGTAATCTCTAGAAGCCAGACATGATTTTGTTTGATTGGTTTGTAAGTGTTCTATTCTCAGTTAGACTTATGTTTGTGCTGCCGTTGCGCTGGTTCTTGTTTTTGGACATTGTTGCATTGCTGTTTGATTCACAGAGACTCAAAAAGAATCTTTCTTGACATTTTGTGTGTTTTGGGTTTATGCTAATGTTAGATTCTTGGGGACAATATTGCAATGTAGTACAGCTTGCAGGGCACTCAGCTGTTTGGTGCATAGATACTGAAAAAAAGAAGAAACCTTTCTTGACATTTTGTGTGTTTTGTTTTTATGCAAATGTTTGAACTCTTGGGAATGATAAATCTTGGATTGGATATGTGAGAATTAATGAGTTTTCATGTGCTATCTGCAGGTGTGTCATAAGCATGGTGTAATGCACAGGGACCTGAAACCAGAAAACTTCTTGTTTGCAAACAAGAAGGAGACTGCCACCTCTTAAGCCATTGATTTTGGACTCTCTGTTTTTCCTTCAAACCAGGTATTGTGTTCTGTTTTTCTACTACTCCTTTGCTGTAGAGAAACAATCTTAAACCCCACACCATTGTCTTCTATTTGCAGGCGAGAGGTTCAACGAGATCGTTGGGAGTCCCTACTACATGGCTCCTGAGGTGCTAAAACGAAACTATGGACAGAAGTTGACATCTGAGTGCTGGTGTGATTCTCTACATACTTCTCTGTGGTGTCCCTCCTTTCTGGGCAGGTTAGTTTGTCAGTTTCTATCTTCCCTTACTTCTTGTGGAACATGTGACATATTTGAACTGATAGAATCTTATCTTCTGTTTGTTTATACTATTTTCAGAAACGTGAACAAGGAGTTGCACAAGCAATTATTCGATCTCAACTAGACTTCAGAAGGGATCCCTGGCCCAAGGTTGCTGAAACGCAAAAGACCTTATCAGGAAAATGCTTGATCCTGACCAAAAGCGTCGTCTCACAGCTCAGCAAGTGCTAGGTATATAGTTTTATGGTTTCTAATGATGCTTATGTTGTGATATGGAATCTAAAACAGATAGAGAGTAGTAATAATCTTGCTTTGTTCTTGCGCAGATCATCCATGGTTACAAAATGCAAAGACAGCTCCTAATGTATCATTAGGTGAAACAGTAAGAGCAAGGCTGAAACAGTTCACAGTCATGAACAAGCTCAAGAAACGAGCACTCAGGGTTATTGCTGAGCATTTATCAGATGAAGAGACTTCTGGTATAAGAGAAGGGTTCCAAATAATGGACACAAACCAAAGAGGGAAGATTAACATCGACGAGCTGAAAAAAGGGTTGCAGCAACTTGCCATAACATTCCCCAAGATGATATACAAATCTTGATGGACGCTGTAGCTTTTATTTCATCATTATCAAATCTTTGAAGTTATATAACGCAATGCACTGAGCTTATAGAGCTATCCTTTTTGCAGGGAGATATTGATAAAGATGGATACTTGGACTGTGACGAGTTCATTGCCATATCAGTGCATCTCAGGAAAATGGGCAATGACGAGCATCTCAAGAAAGCCTTTGCGTTCTTTGATCAAGACAATAACGGGTATATCGAAATAGAGGAGTTAAGGGAAGCTTTGTCTGATGAAGTTGGTACCAGTGAAGAAGTTGTTGATGCTATTATCCGCGATGTTGATACTGATAAGGTTTGTTTAGACTAACTATTGGTGAAGATAGTTTGATAAAATAACTCAATAACTAAACATTATCATATACTTTTTGTTGCAGGATGGGAGAATAAGTTATGAAGAGTTTGTGACAATGATGAAGACGGGAACAGACTGGAGAAAAGCTTCGAGGCAGTACTCGAGGGAACGGTTTAACAGTATCAGTCTCAAACTGATGCAAGATGGATCGTTGCATGTCAATGGAGATACAAGTTGAGAGAGTGTCTGAATCAGCATTGGAAGATTGAATCAAATGGATGCAAAATCTTTCATCATTTCTTTATTTCTTTTTATCCTTTCGGGTTTTGCGTTCTTACACCACGATGTAAGAGCATTTTAGGCATGTAAGTTATAACGAGTTGTGTGTTTAGTTTTCTGATTGAAGAGCGAGTGAGTATGTTGGATCAAGAGAGAAAAAAGTGTTGTGTAGATACTTTGTATGATTGTATGTTGGTAAAGATCACCATTAGTCTTTTTTTCTTGTGATAATCTGTAATTTCTATAACAGTTCAAGAATTATATGAGAGATTGGATTTGTTTTCTCTTTTAGAGTTCAGAAGTTTATAGAGCCTTGATTCCGTATAATTATTATGGTAAAAGTTTATAAACAAAAAAAGCTAGGAAGAACTTCCAGTTAGAGTACGTAATTTAAGGGGTCAATAAGAATCATGATGATAAGTTAATTATACGATCATCAAATTTGTGGCACACACATTCTATGCTTTTCGCACCAACTGATTTAACAGAAATATTATTTTAATAACAAAATTTCATATTCGCTTGAAACATAAATGTTTTAGAAAAAAATTGTTACAATAAGATACATTTTTAATATCTGCTATATATATTTTGTCATCTAATAATAAATAACTCACTACAAGAAAACTAAGTTTTACTAGGAAAATTTACTAGGAAAATAGTTCCTCGTAAAATTATTACGAGTTTACTTCGATTTTACGAGGAAACCAGTTTTCCTCGTAAAGTGCTCGTAACCTTACGAGAAAAAGGTTTCCTCGTAAATTCGAAGTAATCCTACGTGGCTATTACGAGGAAAATGTCATTTTCCTCGTAAACTCATAGTAACTTCTCTCCTCGTAAAGTCCTAGTAATAGTTTACTACGAAATTAGGAGGAAAAGTTTTGTTACTACGAAATTAAGAGGAAATGGATAGAAAATATCGAATTTAAATCAAAAACGTGTTTTGTACTTACTTTTCCTAGCAATTTCCTAGTAAATTCTCAGATTCGAAAATTCCTATAAATACCACCATATGTGATTCATTTGAAACACACCAAAAAAAAATCAGCTATAAGCTTAATCAAACACAAAAAAATGTCCGGTCCGGGAAATATTTTCGAGTTGCGGAAGTGGATGTATTCACACAGAGATAATAACGGGAGGGTGACGAAAGAATTTCTCGAAGGGTTGGAGACGTTTATGCATCAAGCAGATTCGACACCACTCACGCAGGAAAGTGGTAAGATGTTCTGTCCTTGTCAGAAATGTTGCAATACCAAATTAGGCCCTTGTGAAAATGTTTGGAAGCATTTAATAAATAGAGGTTCCATGCCATATTATTATATTTGGTATCAACATGGAGAAGATGCTAGTTGTAGGAATGAAGGTAGCAGTAGTAATAGCAATTTTCAGATTGAACCGGTTGAACATTTGCGTAATGAAGGTAGAAGTAGTAATAGCTATCATCACCAAGAGGAACAAATGGTAGATTGTGATAGGGTTCATGATATGGTAGGGTGATGCCTTTGTAACTCATGATGATGATGAAGTTGAAGAACCTAACTTAGATGCAAAAAAGTTTTATGAAATGTTAGATGCTGCGAATGAGCCAATTTACAGTGGTTGTAGAGAATGTCTGTCTAAATTGTCGTTGGCTGTTAGAATGATGAATATTAAAACATATCACAATCTACCTGAAAATTGTATGGATGCATGGGCAGACTTGTTTAAAGAGTATTTGCCAGAAGACAATGTGTCTGCTGAATCTTATTATCAGATTTAGAAATTGGTATATAGTCTTGGGTTGCCCTCGGAGATGATAGATGTTTGCATCGACAACTGCATGATTTACTGGGGAGATGATGAGAAGTTAGAAGAATGTCGATTTTGTAAGAAGCCACGATTCAAACCGCAAGGTCGAGGGCGTAATAGGATACCGTACCAGAGGATGTGGTACCTACCAATCACAGACAGATTGAAAAGATTGTACCAATCTGAGAAGACTGCTGGAGGGATGAGATGGCACGCCGAGCATACTCAGACGGATGGAGAGATGACTCATCCATCAGATGCAAAAGCATGGAAACATTTTAACAATGTACATCCACATTAGTAAAAAAGCTTTACAAGAAAAAGGCTTTACGATGAACGTGTTTCGAGGAAACGTGTTTCCTCGTAATTTCCTAGTAAATGGCCATTTACTAGGAAGTTACGAGGAATACACGTCCTAGTAAGGGGCGAGTTTTCTTGTAGTGACTGTAAACTTCAAAAAAAATGATTGCATTTGTTGAATATTTATTGGCTTAAAATAATAAAAATCACTAATTACAAAACTATACATTTATAGCTGAAATTTAATACTTCTTATATATTAAAAGAGAAGAATTACAACTTTGAAGTATGACACATATCGTCATGAGAATAATTTTAAGAGTCTTTATAAAAATAAGTTGGTTTATCTAAATATAAATTATAATTTTTATTAAATTAACCATAAAATCTCATATCAATTATTTTCTATTATTTTTTAAGATAAAGCTACGGGATTACCTAATGTGATTAACATATATATGATAATTAATTATTTTTAATAATAAAAATTTACTAACAATTTGTATATCATATATCATTTTTTAAATCTTTGTTATTAAAATAAATTACACAATTACATAAACCGTATAATAAAAATTTAGAACTTTTCATATATGTTGTATTTAAAAATTTAAAAACAAGTATAAATTACTAAACTGTTAAAATCTCACATAAACTTTAGTGATCAATAGTTTGAATTTTTCTATAATAAAATAAAAATGATTAGAAAAACACATGAATAAGAAGTCTTATTTAATAGATGTATATATATATATATCATTTAAATTAAACTATATACCATACAAAATACATATTTGTATTTTGATATTTTGCACATAACAAATATTGAGAATATCTTAATTTGAAATTTTCATTGAATTTTTTAAATGATTATAAATTACTAAAAATTATTAAACATCTCACACTAAAAGTTTATCATTGGTTTACAATATTGTTATAAAAAGGTGATGATAATCATAAAACCATATGATTAGGAGTTTTATTTAATAAATAAACATATCAAAAATATATTATATATCTATGTTAATATCATTTAAATTTAATTATATATTATATACAATATATAAAAGTAATTGTTTTGATTTATTTATCATAAAATGATCTTTAATAAATAAACCTGATAGTTTGATATGTGTATGTCAATTTAATTATATATGTAATAATTATTAATTTCTCAATCTCTAAATTATTCAATATAATTTATTATTTTATTATTTTAAACATAAAATAAGTAATAATACATAAATATAATTATATATAAAATACTTATTCCACGTAAGTTGTGGATTTTATTTAATTTTTTATTAATATATGTGAAAAATTTAAGAACATTCGTTATTTTGAATAGAAGGAGTACAATGCATGTCATATGTAAAAAATCCATTTACTCATCAATGTTGGGTAAACTTAACTATTCATAATAAATGATAGGGAAAATTCCATAAAAATAATCTAACAAAAAATTTATTAAGTTTTTTAATACCTAAATTTTTTCGCTACCCATAAAATTTACTCTATAAGGATCTTTCTGTCATAACCTCAATTTTGTTTATTTATCTCATTTATCGGAGAAATTCTTTAAAAATACAAGAATTAATTTTCATTCATTAAAAATACATCAATTATTAAAAAAATTTAAAATAATATATTAATTAATCTTGGTTACTCTATAAATATATAAAATTTTGAAATTAATAGGTTTTACACTTTACTTTTGACGACGTCAACTCTGTTTAACAGAGGGTTAAGTTGTCGTTAATATTTAACTGAGAAAACTCCTTAAAAATATAAAAAAATAATTTTGATTTATTAAATATACACGAACTATTAAGGCTTCTTAATCAATACACAGACTATTTTGGTTGTCCTACAAGTACATGAACTTTTGAAATTCGGAGATCTTACACCTCGTTCTTGTTGTAATTATGCTCGTTGGTTGAGCCTCTGTAATTTTCTCTTTCGTCTATTATAGATATGAGATCTCTAAGAAACCTTTTTATTAGTCGTATTTTCCGACCATTCAAGAAAATAGCCTTAACACGGTACTTCTAGTTGTGATCGAACTGGTCCGCGAGTGACTAGAAATAGCGAGTCAAAAGGAATATTCTTTAAAATGGTCAGAAACTACGACTAATAAAAAGGTTTTTCCGAGATCTCGGGATCTATAACAGATAAAAAAAAGATCATGGAGGCTCATCCAACAAGCACGATTACAACAAAAACGAGGTATAAAACCTCTATTTTTCAAAAGTTCATATATTTTTAGGACAACCAAAATTAATTTGTGTATTAATTGGGAAGCCTTAATAGTTCGTGTATATTTTAACAAATCAAAATTAATTTATGTATTTTTAAAAAAAATCTCAATTAAATATTAACGACGTTTTGAGAGTGTTTCTTAGTTCTTTAGTTTTAAACACTCTCAAAAACTTACATTTGGAGGTTTTGTTGATTTTCTCTCAATGCAAAAAGTATCAAAGAAAACGAGGAGAGATTGATATTTAAAGAGAAAATGAAGAGCGGATCTCTGCAACGGTTACAGAATGTGCACACATTGGCGGGGACTTCAAAAAGATTACGGGAGGTTGAGTTATGAAAACTTATTTCTTAAAACTCTCATTTTTCTCATTTAAATATCTAAGATGATAAATTGTGAGATATTTTTTATTTATTAGACAAATTACTTGTCATTTTAAAAATGAAATACATGTTACTTTTTGAGAAAGAAATGAGCCCATAGGGTTGGGATTTACCTTGGCCCAAAAATAACATTTTATATTGGCATTGGGGCCACATTCTTTGAGCCAGCGGGCCGAGCCATCTTTTCTTTGAACCGTTTAAACATTCATATCATGGGAATATATATATACACTGCTCAAGCATTTCCTTTGTTACCGATGTGAGACTTTATCATTTCTAGAGGAGGCCCTGGCCTAAAGCAGAGGAAGTATTGGCTTCCGACCGCCATTATAATAAGTAAAATAGCACCCACAACTTTTCAAACTCTGTGTTGGTCTAGTGGTTTACTTATCTATAGCTACATATCCTAATTATGGGTTCGAATCTATCCCTTACATTTCAGCCACATTGGCTTGCAGCTTTTAAATTTATAGGACCGGCTCTGCTCATTTCTCATTGCAACTTCGGCTGTTAATTTCAAAAGCCCAAATTGTTTGTTTTCACATTTTTAGTAAAGCCAAATAGCATTTAATTGGTTCAAAAGTGTTTTTAGGAGATTTAATCAATCAAAAACCCTAGATGGTTATTTTTGAAAACAGAAGTTATTTCTTTTATATGGATAAAAACTATATTAGTTACCTTTCTACGTTGGATATTTTCCTTTTTGTATATCAGAAAACTAATTAAGATTCTTAATACATGAGTTTACAGATTGCTGAGTTTTTCTTTCATTGCTCTTTTACCGACACCAAGTAGTTGAGATATATTAAAAAAAAAAACTGAAAAGTTGGCATCCACGAAAAGATTTATTAACTAAAAACATACAAGAAAATAAATTTAAAGGAGGAGGCAATAAACTAAGGCGAAGCTATAAGCTATAAAGATTCTAAATTTCACATATAACATAAATTAAATTTATTATTTTACAATTTGTGATTTTGACGAGAAAATTTGATATTGCGATTTTACCAGAAAAAATGATTTGCTGGTTTACCAAGAAAACTTGATTTTGGCATGAAAACTTGATTTTGCGGTTATGGCGGCAAAAACTTGATATTAAGGTTTCGGTGGGAAAATTCGATTTTATGGTTTTGACAGGAAAACTCGATTTGACGGTTTTAACGAGAAAATCCAATTTTGCGATTGTGAGGGGAAATTCCAATTTTACGGTTGTGAGGGAAAGTCCGATTTTTACGGTTTCAAGGGGAAAACCCGATTTTGGAGGTTTTGGTGGGAAATCGACTTTACGGTTTTGGCGGGAAAACATGATTTTACGGTTTTGACGGGAAAATTCGATTTTACGATTTAGATGGAAAAGCTCGATTTTACGGTTTTGATGTGAAAACACGATTTTGCGGTTTTAGCGAGAAAACTTGATTTTGTTGTTTTAGCAAAAAAAACACGATTATGAATTTTTGACTGGAAAACTTGATTTTGTTGTTTTAGCGAGAAAACACAATTTTGCGGTTTTGACGAGAAAAATTAGTTTAGAAAAATAAAATATAATTTTTCAATTTCTTAAACCTAAATATTTTAGCTATTTGGGCTGCCCAATGTCCAGATGGTCCAGCCCGGTTTTTGCCCATGGGCGCAATTGGGTTTCACCCATTTACATCCATTTAAATTTGGTCCAATATGGATGTGTCCATATTAGCCCATAATAATTTAGACACGGGTCGCCCATGGACAGCTCGCCCATTTGACATCGCTAGCTATAACAGCGACTAGAGTAAAATTCCCAGAAAAACTTTCGACCATACCTTTAGGTCTCTCACCATACGTATAACATATATTTCTATTAATTAATTAATTGGTAATCTTATCACAAAACGTGATTATTTTATATGTATCGATAATTACATAACCTTTTGTGGTTGTAAATCGATAAGAATATATGTACGGGCAAGTCTTTATCGTTTTCTTTGATGTCCCATGCATGGTAGGATTTATTATGTGACTTGAAGCCGTATAGTTCATGTTTTTACAGTTAGGACTAAATATTATGTTTTTAATAGTTACATAGCATGTAAACTATATAATCCTAGTATTTAGCTAAGTAAAATATTGATACATTGACGGGATACTTATCGAACTAGCTATCCACATTGATTATGCGATCCAAATCCAATATGTGTTTTATACAATAAAGTATTTGGAAAATGTTACCAGATTCACTACGTGTGAATATTCATGTGTTGGTTATTGACCATGTCTCTACTTAGTAATAATGGACAACTAAATAATTTGCACTTGTTTAATGGGGGACACAAATATTAAGATCTAATCTCATGTGTGCAGCCTAATAACACCCTCAATAGAAAATTATCAACTTAGAGTATCTCTCAAAAATAAAATAATAATAATTGAATGAGTATTATAAAAGTCGAGAATCCTCCATTAAAATTACTCTAACTCAATCTCTATTTAATTGCAGGTCACCTTTGTATTTCTATATCAAAGGAGTAAGATAAAAAAAACTATATATGATGTTTTCGGTTATTTATATTGTTATATGCTTTTATGTAATTTAAATATTCAGCTTCAAATAGTTTTCTAGTTTTGCATCTATAATAATGACATATACATATATATATATATATATATATATATATATATATATATATTAAATAGAGCAGTTAAACCCTAAAATTCTAATGCATAGCAGTAAGACTATGATTTATTAACTAAAATAAATATATACTATGATTTACTAGCTAAAAAATATTATTAGTTTATAATCTGCTGCTTTAATTTATCTTGTTAGATTGAAGTTGTATCGATGCAAAGCCGAGAAATATGAAACTTAACAGCATTACAACAACTATGTGATTAGATACGCCGAACAAAGAAAGATGATGATGTTAAAAAAAAAAAAAAAGATGATGATGTTTGTTTCTTCTGAAACTTTTCCAAAAAGATAGGGTGAGAGCACCCCCATTAATGATATTATGTTCGAAATTCTCAAATATACGTATATTTATTTATTTATTTATTTATTTATATAAGAGAAATATTTTAAGATAGTTCTAAAAATATTTTTGTCATAAAAATAGTATTTAAAAAATGATAAAAATAAGCTTTATTAATTATACATTTATACAGTTATACTTCTTGGTTTAACTAATATGAGATGAGATTTTAGAAGTGAGATTTAAAAATTTTTGAAAAAATTAAAATTAAAATAATTATTTCAATTTTTTTTTGAAAACTATTTTTGTAATAAAATTTAAAAAGTGCCATTTGAAAAAAAATGTATACATGTTTTGAAAACCCAAGTTTAAATACCAGTGAATCAATGGGAATGTATTTTCAGCCTCACACACAAAAATAAAAGGTACGAAAAGTGTAAAAGGGACCCAAAACTACTACCGAACTTTGAAAGACGGGAGACGACGACTTTTATCACTTTTGCTTATATGTTTTCAACTTTTTATATTTATGTATGGGTAGATACATCACGTTCTGCTTAGCTTATTAACTACACATGATGAAATATTACTGTGAATGGTATACGATGATGAAAATAAACTCTTTTCTCATAGAAAGTAACTAACTAAAATGTAAAACTCCCCAACAATCAAGAAAGTAATAAACTCAATAAAAAAAAGGATAAATTAAAATGAGGGAGAAGAGGTAAATGTTGGAAGCTTACGGTGATGTTTCCGTATCAATCTCAACCTCTCTCCATACCTCTAACGCCATTAAAACTTGAATAAACCTAATTTTTCTACATTGAATTGCCTATAAATATACATACCTCCCATCTCTTCAATTTCATATTACAAAAGGCTCCCCCAAAACAGCAAAGAGTCTCATCTTACTCACAAGAATACTGTTTTGATCCTCGAAATGGCCCGTTGTTGTGGTATTCTTGCTATTTTCTTATGCGTTCTTTTGATGATCTTGAGGTGCGAAGCTTTGAGTAGCTACGTCGATGATGGATCTGGTCATGAAGATGGAAGCTTTGAATCGGATAGTTTAATCAAGCTCAACAACGACGAGGAAGACGTTCTTACCTTGAAAAGCTCCGATACACCCACTTCTGAATCATCAACTGTTAGTGTTTCGAACTACGGAGCCAAAGGAGATGGAAAAACCGATGATACTCAGGTATATCATGTTTACGGTTATGAATATAAAATTGTTTTATAAAAATAATTACATGTATAAATATTTTTTTTTTGGTATATATTAATGATGCATGCATGCATGGGTGTAAATATATGCTTAATTAGGCTTTCAAGAAAGCATGGAAGAAGGCATGTTCAACAAAAGGAGTTACTACTTTCTTGATTCCCAAAGGGAAGACTTATCTCCTCAAGTCCACTCGATTCAGAGCCCATGCAAATCTTTACGTAGCTTCCAGGTGACATGTTTTTATTTTATTTTTGTAACTTTAATCATTAGTGTCCACACAAGTATTGGTCGAGTGATATGCCGAGTTTAGAAAGGTGTTAATCATCATCTCTTAGGGTGGGGTTCTTAGTTTTTCTAAAAACGTTTATTACTTTTTAACTAAAAAAACTTAAGAATCGTCTCTTAAATAAGAGACATAAGAAACGTCACTTAGCCGTAAAATGTAAAAAATAATAATAAAAAAAGACAAATTTTACGTTAAAAACTCTAACTTAAGAGACCGGGGTTAATTATGGTCTTAAGCTCTCTAAGTTTGAAACCTACTATATAAATCTTTTTATAGCTTCCAAGTGACATGTTTTAATTCTTATTGGGAACAACCGGATCTGTGTAGCACTCATAGATAGACCCCAAATGATTAGTCGACTGGGTTTCAACCCACCAGACACTCCTGGGTTATAAAAAAAATTAATCATTAGTATTACCTTAATTCATAAATTTAATCCCCTAGTTGAAATTTTTTTAACGATTAACTGCAGATCTACGGCACTTATCAGCATCTACAAAACGATCGGATTACAGTAATGACAAAAACCATTGGCTTATTTTGGAGGACGTTAATAATCTATCAATCGATGGTGGCTCGGCGGGGATTGTTGATGGCAACGGAAAAATCTGGTGGCAAAACTCATGCAAAATCGACAAATCTAAGGTATGCATAGTCCACCAATCACACTATATATGTGTGACATATATACTTATTTATGATATTCATAACTAAATTTCATCTTGCTAATATGAATTGGTCCTCCTTCTTTTTAATGCAGCCATGCACAAACGCGCCAACGGTACGTAAATACAAAGCTCCAGACATGCATATAACTAAAATAATCCACAATTAAGTGATTGATTGCAAAATTGGCACGTGTATTTTTCTGTTTATGCAGGCTCTTACACTCTACAACCTAAATAATTTAAATTTGAAGAATCTGAGAGTGAGAAATGCGCAGCAGATTCAGATTTCGATTGAGAAATGCAACAACGTCAAAGTTAAGAATGTTAAGATCACTGCTCCCGGAGATAGTCCCAACACGGATGGTATTCATATCGTTGCTACTAAAAACATTCAAATCTCTAATTCAGATATTGGGACAGGTATAATGATCCGTACATATTATTCAGTTTTCGATCTGTATGTATAATTAGTTAATAATGTTTATGGTTGATTTTCTATAGGTGATGATTGTATATCCATTGAGGATGGATCACAAAATGTTGAGATCAATGATTTAACTTGCGGCCCCGGTCACGGCATCAGGTAAATATGTACCTTCTTTTCTGAATAAGAAAAATAATATATTTTACCATAATAGTTTTTATACATAATTAGAGTACATATACAAACCTTTATTTATTTTTATATGAGAAGCATTGGGAGCTTGGGGGATGACAATTCCAAAGCTTATGTCTCGGGAATTAATGTGAATGGTGCTACTCTCTCTGAGACTGACAATGGAGTAAGAATCAAGACTTATCAGGTAACTGATTTTGTTTTTTTGTTTTGTTTTTCTACACCCCCTCTTTTACAAATTTCTCGGATGGAGCAGTTTTGGTTTGAAGTTCATAAAAGATAGGAAGTTACGACTTTACAAAAAACAGTGCTCACTAAAAATACACTTATTGACTTTAGGGAGGGTCAGGAACTGCCAAGAACATTAAATTTCAAAACATTCGTATGGAAAATGTCAAGAATCCGATCATAATCGACCAGAACTACTGCGACAAAGACAAATGCGAACAACAAGTAATTGTTTGATTGATTAATTTGATTTGCCCAATTTTTTTACTTTTTTGTTTTTTAGCTACACTGACTCAACTTGAAATGTGAAATATGTTTGACTAGGAATCTGCGGTTCAAGTGAACAATGTCGTGTATCGAAATATAAAAGGTACGAGCGCAACAGATGTGGCGATAATGTTTAATTGCAGTGAGAAATATCCATGCCAAAGTATTGTGCTTGAGAATGTGAACATCAAAGGAGGAAAAGCTTCTTGCGAAAATGTCAATGTTAAGAATCAAGGCACCGTTTCTCCTAAATGCCCTTAATTACTTAGCTGATTATGTAATTTCATAAATAATTATTATGTATTTAATTATAGTTGCATGTATATCTTTCTCTACTTATTGATTCTTGATATATATAGAATACTAAATATATGGGAATATACATACAATAGTCAAGATTGTTGTTGTCTTGTAAATGATTCACTGGTGATGATTGCTGGTCCATGAATAAATAAATCATATTCTTTGTTTAATATTTTTTTACTATTAAACTTTTCCAGTAATGTGGTTTGATTGTTATAATGTCTTTTTATATGTATTGCCATTGGTCTAATTTCAAACGGATCTGGAGATAAAAGTTGACAAGAACTTTTGCTTCTTCTTTTTTTTGCTGAAATGTTAAATATTCTTCTTTTTTAATGTGTTGCTTTTTGAAATAATAATCATAAAATATTTATGAAAATTCCGAAATCAGTGTCCATAGAATAAGTAACTTACATTATTAACGATGTCTTCAAATTAATGAGATTACATAATGTTAAGAGCTTAATCAAAGAAAGAGCTTAATTCAACAGATGAGCTTGTAGGAGCCAAGTTTCAAAAGACTAAGTGGTTAAATTAACAACTATATCGATTTCATAACAAAAAAAAAAATAATACATTTTCAAAATAAGTTTTATAAAATGAGTATTTTTTTCTGTATTTATAGTATTCAATTGGTTCATACTTCATAGGCAATAATTATGCATTGGATTTGAAGGGCATTTACGTCCATTGACTCACTTCGAATTTAAAATACATAGCAATCATATCCCCTATATATTAATCCTGGAGCATTAGAACTTTTAAGTGTAGCCACGTGTCATCACCAGGATGATTCTCAGAATCCTTAGAAAAAGTTGGTCCATCTAATTATAGACTATACTTTATTAAATTAACATTCATATTGATTGGTAGTGCATAAAAGGATATTTAACATTCTTTCCTTAAATAAAAAGCTACGGAATTACCTAATATGATTAACATATATGTGACAATTAATGTTTTGAATAATAAAGATTTGATAATATATTTTGTATTCTTCATCATTTTTAATTTATATTATTAAAAAAATTAAACAATCACATTAACCATATAATAAAAAATCTAAAAAAAATTCTTACATGTTATATTATAAATTTTTAAAAACAACTATAAATTACTAAAACAGTAAAAGCATTACAATCAAAATTTTGTGAACAATGTTTTTATTTTTTTTGTTATAAAAAGATACAAATGATCATAATATCATATGAATATTAAAGTATCATTTAATATATATTCAGATTAAATATATATATATATATATATACTTTAATATTGTTTAAATTAAACTATATATCATATAAAATACATATATGTTAATTATATACTTAGATGGATCATTACAACATATTTTGGTATACATATGTCATTATAACATATTAATATACGAGCTATATATATTAATTCTGGAATATTAAAATCCTTAAAAGCAGTATTGAGAAATCTTATGTTATCACTACAATGAGAAATCTTATATATATTAATCATGGAGCTATATATACGAGCTTTTTTGGTAGTCACATGTTATCACTTACAATGATTTTTAAAATCTTTTAAAAAAATAAGTTAGTCCATCTAAATATATATTATACTTTTTATTAAACTAATTATCAGATTAGTTATTCGTGTATAAATGATAATTTTAATTCTTTCCTTAAATAAAAGCTACGAAATTACCTAATATGATTAACAAATATGTGACAATTAATGATTTTGAATAATAAATATTTGATAACAATATATGTATCTTCCATCATTTTTGTTCAATTTTATATTCTTGAAAGACATTTAAAAATCACATAAGTATATAATAAAAAACCAATTTTTTTTCTAATATGCTATATTTGAATTTTTTAATATAAATTAAGGCTGTTAAAAATCTATGATGAATTTTTTTTTATTATAACAAGATATAAATGATCATAAAATCATGTAAATATGAAGTCTCATTTAATATATATACATTTATTTCAATATCGTTTAAATTAAAAAATATATATATCATATATAAAATACATAAACATGTTAATAAAAATAATATTCATATTAATAAAAATAATAATTTTGTCACAACAAATATAAAATGTTAATAAAATCATATGAGTATCAAGCCTCAATAAATAAATATTTATATTAAATATATTATATATCTATATCAATATCATTTGATTTTAATTATATACTATATAACATAAATAAATGGTTTATTTTGTTTTTTATCAACAAAAAGTTTTGTAAATAAAAAGAAAGATTGTTTTTATTTATGTTCTTACTCGAATTTAATTGTATACGTAATAGCTATTCACTTCTCAATTATTCAATATATTTATTATTGCATAATATGTAAATTAATACAAAATAAATAATATTATCTACAAATAATTTTTATACATAATTAATCTTCATTTTGCGCAAGCATGGATCTCAAATGTTACTTGATCATATCATTTCAAAAATATGATTCTTCATATTGAAGTGAGATGGTGAATTATAACATTTGAATGATATCATTGAAGCCCAATGTAAATTAATAAGTTTTTAAAAAAATATGAATAAACATCACCCTACTCATCAACATTATATTGACGATCCATAACTATACGTTTGGAGACTTATGACATCATGTTTGAACAATCAAGATTAATATTTAACGATAATTAGTATATTAATTTCACCCCGCGCATGCGCGCGGGTAATCATCTAGTATAAGTAATTCCTCAAAATGATATAAAAATAGTAAAGAAAAAATTATAGACAAAATTAAATATTTGCAAATTCCCTATTCATCAGCTGTTTGTGTAAAAAAACACATGTGTATGGTTAAAACCAAGATGTGTTTTTTTTGTCAACAATTTCATTTCATTACTAAGGAGTTTTACAATGACCTTAATTTTTAGTTAGTAGATCAACGGCACTTACAAGATTCCTAGGTACATAATGAAAGCTAAATTGGTGATTAGTAGCCAAGCATTGTATGTCGTGAATATAAGAAACGCTTGTGAGATCCTAACGTTCCGAGTGTTTTACTGCCCAAGTTAGGATTCAGGCTACTTAGAAGTTCCCTTGAGTCTCCTAGGAATGCTACCTTCTTGTAGTTGAATCTATGTATCTATTCTATCGCCGTCCACATGGCCATTGCCTCCGCTTCTAAGCTTGTATTTGTAGGCTCCATCGC
Source organism: Moricandia arvensis (assembly GCA_905132765.1). Classification (NCBI taxonomy): domain Eukaryota; kingdom Viridiplantae; phylum Streptophyta; class Magnoliopsida; order Brassicales; family Brassicaceae; genus Moricandia; species Moricandia arvensis. The sequence continues at coordinate 41,611 of CAJHQP010005400.1, forward strand.
AACACTTCCTTGAAGTCTAGGTATGCCTTCTTTTCTACATAAGGACCAACCTATACCAATCCTTTCAGATGGTGACTTCCAAGAAGCGTCCACAGTGCAATACAGTTTTGTATTTTGTGGAAGAATTTCCTTTATAGATCTGTCTCTAGCGATATACTTATTTTGTGGTGTGGGTTCGTCCGCCCTCAGAGGCCTCCTGCCATAGTCTCATATACATTAAAGCTAATGACATGAGTTATGTGCTCCCTCTTGTTCTCAAACACCAATCTGTTTTGCATTTTCCAGATTTTCCAACCAAGGAAGACAACAAGTTGAAATTGTTGATCATGGGAGGAGTGCTGGGACAATCCTTGGAGAAACTCGAACACCGAGAGTGTGGTCGTTCCGAAGGTTACTCTCATTCAACGCAAGGACCCAGATCTCAGAGGCCACCCTACATTGGAGGATCATATGATCAACGCTTTCTACTCCATCCCACAAAGTTGGCACTCATCTTGTATTTTACATCCTCTGTTGCAAAGATTGAGAGCTACTGGGAGACCATTATGGAGAAGTTTCCACCAAAAGGTTTTGATCTTGGGAGGAACCTTGGTTTTCCAAATTATCTTCAGTATCTTGTTACGATCCTGTGAGTAGGAAGTAGGGGCATATGCATTTTGATTTTCTGCATCAATCTCCTTTGTAGATGATATCCACTTTTAACTGTGTAGGTGCCCATTGTTCCATAGTTCCATCTTATGATATCTGGGCTCCCCAACAAGCTTGGTCTTATGCGTAGAACCATGTTTACATTATTCTCGTGAATCAGCAGTTTAATCTTTTGGATGTCCCACATTTTCGTCCCAGGTATAAAGAGGTCCTTGACTAGCAAATCAGGATATAATAAATCGCTGGAGCCTCTTGGGTTAAGTGTAGGAGCATCAGAGAGCCAGTTGTCCTTCCAGACTTTCACGCGCTGACCATCTCCTATGATCCATTTAGCCCCCCTTTGGATCAGCGGTTGCGTCTGAATAAGACTTCGCCCAAGCATAAACTAGAACTTTGAAAGCTTTGAGCAGTTTAAAAAGTAGATTTTCTAAAATATTTAGCCTTATAGACTCTAGCCAGAAGCGATGTAGGGTTGGTTATTAATCTCCAGGCTTGTTTTGCAAGCATCGCTTTATTAAAAGCTAACATATCCCTGAAACCCAACCCTCCGTCTTTTTTAGCTGCAGTAGCTTTGTTCCAAGACACCCAAGAGATTCCCTGCTTGTCTACATTATTCGACCACCAAAATCTACGCATGACTTTAGTTATCTCTTTAATCATGGTTTTAGGCAGCATGAAACATGACATAGTATAGGTAGGTAAAGCTGTAATTACAGCCTTTAAAAGTACCTATTTACCTGCTTGGGATAGAAACTTTGAATACCAATTCTCCATCTTGTTTTTGATTCTATCAGTGATGTATTGGAAAACCTCTCTTCTTCTTTTTCCAATTTGTTCAGGAAGTCCTAGATATCTTGCCAAAACCTCCAATCTTAACTATACCCAGTTCTTTCATTATTTGAGTTTGAGTTTGTTGCAGGGTACCTTTTCCAAAAGAGATAGCAGATTTTGGAGTAATTAACTTCTTGACCTGATGCTCTCTGATAGACTCCAAGGATATGTTTCAGATGCCTAGCTTCGTCCATAGTGGCTTTGCAGAAAACTAATGAGTCATCTGCAAAGAGTAAATGTGAAATCGGAGGTCCACTTCTTGAAGCTTTAAAACCATGGATACCTTTATGGAGAATACTCTGCTTGATCAGTCTTGACAGTCCCTCAGTGCATAATATATATAAATAGGGGGAAATAGGATCACCTTGTCTGAGTCCTCTACTCGGTTTGATGGTTTTCGTTGGCTCCCCATTTATCAAAACTGAGTATGAAACTGAAGTGACGCAACGCATTATCCACATCCTCCATGTCTGACAAAAATCCATTCTCTCCATTACTGAAATCAATAAAGCTTCATTCCACCTTATCAAAAGCTTTGGCAATATCAAGTTTAATAGCCATGAATTTATGCTTAAGATTCTTAGTATGAAGAAAATGCATTAGTTCATGAGCTATGAGAACATTATCTGTTATTAGGCGATCCAGGATGCAAGCTGATTGATTCACCGTGATGATGCGGTCTAACCATGGTTTCAAACGTCCCAGCTAAGATTTTTGATATAATCTTATAAGCGACATTAGCTAAGCTAATTGGCCTATACTCCTTTAAGGTGGCAGGGTTCTCAACCTTAGGAACTAGGCCAGATATAGGTTTGGTTCAATCTAGGATCTAACAGATTATGATGGAAAAAATTATTAACATAGGAGATAACACCTGGCTTGATGTGTTCCCAATGGTGACGATAAAAGGTTTGCTGTCATGCCATCATGTCCTGGTGCTTTGTCTGAATTCAAAGCAAACACCGCCTCTTTGATTTCATCCTCCGTAACAGGGCTAGTGATTTTAGATTAATTTCTTATGTTACTGTACGAGGAATACCTTCCATGATATGGGAGTCAATGTGATTTTCATGACTAGAGTTATAGTTTGGTTAAAATACCTTTCAACCAGAACGGATATGTCTTTTGCTTGTGTATAGTCCTTTCCATCATCACCCGCGCAAGTGAGCATTCTGTTTGTAACTGCGTCTTTGCTTAGTTTTTGGCATGGAAGTATCTGGTGTTTTTATCCCCTGCTTTCAACCAAAGGACACGACTTTTTAGTTCTCCAATATTCTCTTCCAACCTATATTGCACCTGTAATTGAGCTGTTAAGTTTTCCACGAGAGCATAATCAATAGTAGGGGCATTATAAGCTTTCTGGATTTCATCTTTAAGATTGGAGATTAGCTTCCTGAATTGGTGCTTTGTTTGCTTCTCCATTGAGATAGGGCATGTCGACATTTTCTGATAATCGCATATAGATCACCTGCTAATAAGTTGGCCCCCTCTTGCTGGCAAACTTGATCTATAGTTTGTTTAAAATTTGGGGTAAGTCGCCATCGTGAATCGTACCTGAATGTTTTACCTTTTTCCACTTCCTTGGGTTCGTGTCAAGCAACAATGGCCTATGGTCAGAGCCAACCCAAGAGAGTAACGATACAGTACCCATTGAGTAACATATCTAGCCAATCACAGTTTGCTACAGCCCTATCTATTTTTCTCATTACAGTATTATTTAGATCTTTGCATGTCCATGTAAACTTCCTCCTATGGTCTTAATATCATGCATACCTAAAACTGACAGCATTTTAGTAAATAGAGAAGAGAGATGCGACAGACCTTATTAAGTCCTCCTTGCTTCTCATCCTGTCGCTTGATGTCATTAAAGTCCCCCATCATCATACGTGGCTTGTTCTGCAAAAAAACCTTCATATTCTGATTTCATCAGATTCCGTCATTGCTCATATCTATACTTGCCAACAGGGTTTCCATATATATATGACAACCAAAAAGTGTTGGCATCATCTTGTACAACCATGTTAGTAATGATACATGGAAGGTCTATCCAAAAAACTGATCTTAACCTTTTCATTCCAAAAGAAAGCTACTCCTCCACTAGTACCCCTTAGGCGACACCACAAAAGAGTTATGATAACTAGTCTTTTAGCTAGTTGATATACCATACTATCTACATTTTTAGTTTCGAAAAGAGCATTATATCAGGGTTGTTAGTTTTTTTATATCCCTGAGATATGGAATTGTCAAGGGGCTTCCCCAACCTGACAATTCCAATGCAGGAGCTTCATGTTTCCTTGAGCGGTTTAAGGGGAACCGCTTAAACTTTGTCAACAAATTTGTTTCTTGTCGCTTTGATGTGGTAGATGCTTCCTCTTGCTTGTCCTCCATCGTTTTACGCTTAGTTCCTTTTTTCATGCTGTGACATTGGTCTGTCGTTTTGTTGGTTTAGTTAGGATCACAGTCATTTGCTCCAGAATCTGTTGCCCTCCTCTTTCGTAAGTGACCTTGGCTATATCGGTCTCATTAAACTTGACACTACTGAACCGGAAGCCTCTCCAATTTCTTGATCGTGTTATACTCCCTATCGCAGCATCACGTTATGAGGTAGATAATAAGGATTTGTCCCAATATCCATAAGCTCGTACTTCTTTTGATGTGCTTGCGTGTATCCAGGACATGTCTCGAAGTCATGCTTAAGGCTCCCACATAAGGGGCAAAATTTTTGAGGCCTCTGTATCTAAAGTTTAGCTCCACAGGTTCCTATATCCTTTAGTAAGTCAACAGTTCTGGTAAGCGTAATCACATCATCAACATCGAACAGTACCTTGATCCAAACTTTAGCCTCTCTATTGCTAGTAGGCTCGACGATGATACCTCTTCCACATGCCCTAGCTTTGATCCAATGTTTCTAACCATCCCTTGTCGCCTGTACACATCAGGAAGCTTGAGTATCCTTATCTGAAAGGGATATGTTTGAGGAAGTTCGGGTATCTCTGTTGCTCCATCGATCAAGTGCAACGATCCATCCTCGATAAATTGTACGGCTGATTCTCCAGAACCATGAGAAGATGGTGCTCGGTGTTGAAGTAGAAGTTCACTGTTCCGGTCATCGTTAATTTGGCCCTCCACTTTACTTCAAGCTGCCAAATCCTCGGTAAAGCCACCTTTATTCCCGCCGGGTTCTGATGATAAGGATTGAGAGCTTTTGCAATGAGACAGAGACGATGGTCTCTCTCGTATTCTTCCTGAACTTCTCCATGAATCACCCATCGTTCCTTATTCAGCTCCCAAGTTGAGATTTTGCAGGGCTTTCCATATGGTTTT
>CAJHQP010005401.1:0-46412 GCA_905132765.1 Moricandia arvensis
CATTTTGATTGAATTTGGAGTACACTTTTACATTTGAAATCAAGTTTTGAGTCGTTTTTAGCAATTTCTCCAATGTTAATTATACGCAATATTTTTATTTATTTAGAGTAATCTATACTATTAAAAGAGAATCATTTTAAAAAAAATTACTTATAAAGGTTGTTGGACCTTCTAGTAATATTTATTAGTTTATTCTTTGTACAATTAATTATACTAACTATACATTTAATTACTCTGATTATATCGATTTATCTTTTTTTTACCATGAAAAGTTAATGAAAACCCCTAATATCGTGGATCACATAACTGCTTATGAAATAAATGGAATAAATGTGTGAAAAGGAACGAGTTATAATATTCATTTCTGTAACCATTCCATATTACCAATTCATATTCCAAATTAAGTTCATATTACTAAACAAATTGGAGTCTAATAAACCATATACTATAGTCATTTATATTTTTAATTATTATCAAGTTCATATTACCTATTATTACATCAATTCAATATCCATATAACCTCACGTCTTCAGTTTATATTTCTTAATGTTAGTAAAACTAATTTACATTTCATAAAATTTCCTCAAATATTTATAAGCTAATATATTCACTGATTTTAATCACTAACTAACGTGAGAAATTTAGTTTATACCTAGAAAACAGAAAATGTAAGCCTATATTATAATATATACTGTTAAAGCTTAATTATATATTAAAATTCAAAATGTATACATTGATGAACAACTACCAAAAATAAATATGTTAATATACCAATATTTTTATTTTTTGAGAGTAAACCATGTAAATATCTAAGGTTTAACACATATCCTTGAAATAGATGCTTTAAATAAAAGTATTCCTCAAATATAAATTCTGACTAAAAATTACTATTCCTAAATTAGGAAGATTTATATATTTAAAATGAACGTAAATTGAGATTTCAATTTAACAATATTTAAGGATATAAGGTTAAATAATCAAAATACCTAAAATACCAATTTTTTTTTTTTTAAAATTGTAACTATCTATACTATTAAAAAATTCATTTATCCTTTAATGAAAATTTCAGTTTTTCCAAAAAAATACCGATGAATTTACAAAGGAAATTAATTTTCATTAATGAAAATTTGGTATTTTAGTTGTTGGGATACTATATATACTCATTAATTTAATTCATTGTAAAATGACCATTAAAAATACTTCCATCAATTATATTTAATAGAGCTAAACCCATTGTATGCTTCTAACAAAAGAAATAAATTATCTACATTAAAATTGTAGTATATAGTATTGATCATTACAAAACCCTATAAATTAAAATGCATAACATAAATAAAAAGTATTTGCTTTATATGACATATCAAATAGTTTATTAGGTTTTACTGAGAAGTTGAATAATTTTCTTAAAAAGTATTATCAAATTTTTATGAGTTTTGTAGGGTCAACCGGTGTCGTTTCACGGGGTAATGGCGAGTTTTTTGGGTTTTATCAAATTTTTAATTAATAGGTTTCCATTAAATTTGAATTTTGTGAAAACATATCAGTTATTAAAACAGAATGCCTACATGAATAACATAAGATATTAAGGATTATACGGCCACCAGTTTGACTGCGGGTCAAGATCGATATGAAAACACTCTTTATATCTAAATTCGTCTATAAACATATATGCCACCCCCACTAAAAGGAGTTACATAATCTGTAAAAGTATAATGATTTCTTCGAACCATTTAACTATAGATGCACTATTAGTCCGCACATTTGGTTTGGGTATTTTTGTTTTTGGTGTTTTGGTTGTAGAAATTTAGAAACCGTTCAAGTACTTATAAATTTTGGTTGGTTTCAGTTGGGTTATTTCGATTTTGGGTTAGATTTAGTAGCAATGTTGGAAGCGGCTAATATACATGTTCATGTTCGATCCCTGATTTCAGTAATTTCAATTTATAGATAAAATATTGGATAATTTGGGATTTTCAAGTTTGAATATAGGTATTCGGATTGTTCGGATAAATATATCGGATAAGTTTGATACCACTTTCCAATTTTACTTAATGAATGACTATTTTCAAAATACTTTAACTTTTGATGAAAATAGACTTAATTAATTTTTCTAAACATTTATAAAAAATTAGAAACTCAACCTCACTCTTTAACACTAAACCGTCAAAAATAATCACTAAAGTTTAAAACTCAATTGTTAATATATTTTGATAATGTGTATTTTTGCAAAGTGGTACTTAGCTTATGCAATTATTAGCAATTTCTCTTTTAATATTTTGAATAAAAATATTATGATAATACTGTCTCTGTGTAGTTTGATTTTATAAATGGTAAGTATTTTAAGATATTTTGTTACTTAGCATTAAATACAATAAATATTTGTAGGTATATAATTTGTATTTAAAAATTCAAGTAACTCATTTGATTGTCGTTTAATTTCAGTTTTTAGATTCCAAAGAAATAAGTTTATGCTCGGGTATTTATGAATTTAGTTTCGTTTTTCTTCAGTTTTTTACTGTTTGGTTCGCGATTCTAAATAACCATATCCAAAACTTATACACTATTTCATATAAAAACTCATTTAAAAGATTATTTAATTTAGCTAATTAACCCGCGCTTTTCAAGGGTAAGGGTAAGTCAAAACCTAGAATATATTTACACTCCTATAATGCGTTGTGGTTTCCAACTGGATTATGCACGTGAATGAAACCTTGTACCACTTTCAGTGAGACATGTAAAAAAAAAGTGGATATCTATTCTTGTATGTCGAATAAAAGACTACATTACAACGCTATAGTCAAAAACAAATATTTCAAGATCACTATATATACATATTCCCATGTCAACCATCAAAGGCCACACAAAAAAGAAGAGCAATGGAGTCAGCTAAAACGATTAGTAATGGCTACCAAAATGTCATCGTGATGCGTCACGGCGATCGAGTTGACAAGCTCGAGCCACTTTGGGTTTCACAGCTGCGAGACCTTGGGATCCGCCGCTAGTTGACGAAGGTATAGTTCGGGGCCTTTCGAACCGGTCAGAGAATCCGAAGTCAGATTGGGTTCCCTATCAACCGTGTCTTTGTCTCTCCATTTCATCCGCTGCATCCAGACCGCTTCCGAAGTGGTCTCCGCTCTTGCGCCATGATCCCAATCCCAACGCTATGTCCTCTAAAGACGTCCCTTCGGTTTGATAACTCTAAGCTTAAGGTCAGACATATTAATATCACGCTTTACATATATAGCCTTGTTAGTGAAGTATGAGCAGGTTAGTGATTAGCGCATATGTATAACGTATAAAGAGTATCTCGGTCTTATTTCTATATTTACATATATGTATTTAGAGGCATGTCTACTTCAACACACTTCCATTTTTTCATTTAAATGAAAATTGTTATTTTTTTCTTCTATACAGAAGGGAAAAGATCCTCTATTATTTATATAATAGAAAAACGCTATTTAGAAAAATGCATTGGAATAAACCTCAACTCTATTTAAAGTTTTTCTATTTCATAAAAATATAACAAAATACATTTAAAATGTAGATATAGTGTAGCACATATTTGAGTTTGTCCACGGAAAACAGAAACATACACTCACAACATACGAGTAGGACATTGTTTTCTAGGATATAACTAACAAATCAGTTACATTCTGGAAACTGTATTTGATCATTTTGACGTTTGAGATAATTATGCCTTTGTCTCCTCTGCTTCAGGTAGCTATTGAATATGGATTGTGTGAGAAACTAAACACAATGACTATTAGAGTGAGGTTGCTCCTATAGATGGGAAAATTTGATTTTCAAGATTTCAGATCTTGAAGCTATGTTTCCTGATAGGGAACAATAGATCAATAATGTGGAAATGGTTGTATAAAGAGGTTCACACTTTTCTTTCTTTATCTTCTTCTCCTTTAGAGTATAAACTTGATTTACATATATTATATCGGTCCTTATTGTCATTTAGCTGCCAAAATGGGAGGAATCTACGTGAATCCTTCAAGGATCGATATGTTCATACATTGAAGGTTCTTGCATCCAAGTATCCTTTGAGAATTTGCTCATAATCTCCCATTGTAAGCAAAATATGTATTTCTTGTTAGTTCTAACTCAATAAAAGATCCAATCTTTAGCACCTCTTTTTTTGGATTTTGAAATTTGCAGTGGGAGGAGTAAGTGCTACACTTTACAAATACTTCAAAGATGCAACTAAGTACTTAGTAGACTACTGTGGTTGTATCGAACTGAGACGCAGATCTCGAATAATGATGATGGGGTCTGGTAGTTTCTGTGGAATTTGAGGTGGTTAATAGTCATGGGAGTATCTTACAAGGATGACAGTGTCCCAATCCATGATCATGTTATAAGCCATTCTTCGTTTAAGCGGTTTGCATAGATTAAAATCTCACGCGTTTGATTCAATAATTTTTTTTATATAAAAATAAGTAAGAAAAAAGGTTGTATTTGTTAGTATTATTATCTAAGTACCCATGTACTGGAGAATAGTCATCATCTCCCTTTGTTATTGCATCATCATCATTCCAGCTTCAAATTCAATGTTTTTTTTTTCTAATATATTTTGTTATAAATAATTTTTCTCTCGTTTATTGTTTGTGTAAGAAAAACATAAGAAATAATAAAAGATATATCTCTTACGTCCCACTTCATCTCTCTCTCTTGTTTCTTTAAACAAAATATATATATATATATATATATATATATATATATATATATATATATACTATAATATATATATATATATATATATATAACATGTTATCATCACAAAGCTTTGATCTTATACCAAACGAGGTTATACTAGCAAAGTAAGATTTATTTATGTTTTTAATAATTTTATTTTTATTGTTCTCGAGTGAAATGTTTGGCTTTATCTGTTTATTTTTTGGAAAATAGGCGTTGTCTTCCCGACTGGTTATTGAGATAAGTTGCACAAGGTTTTCTCAGAAACCGGGAATTGATTTTAAGGAAATGTATTCCCGAATAATAGATGCAATTAATTTTCTTTGACGAGCCTAACGTCATCAAAAAAATCTTGAAATGCATCTTATGGACGTTGTGACTGCATATTTATATGAATCATTGGATAATGATATATATATATATGAAACTCATTGAAGGATTGAAAATGCCAAAAGCATTGAAAGCAAAATCTAGGGAGATTTGTTTGGTCAAGTTACGGATTAAAGCAATTCAGACGCATATGGTACAATTGATTAAGTGAATATCTATTGAGAAAATGATATGTGAATAATACAATATGTCCATGAGTTTTTGTAAAGAAATCGTCATATGGCTTTGTGATCATTGTTGTATATGTTGATGACTTGAACATTATTGGAACTAAAAAGAGGTTGATGATGCACAAATTCATATGAAAGAATAGTTAGAAATGAAAGATCTCGGCAAGACAAAATTTTGTTTTGAGCTCCAAATAGAGCACTTCCGAGAAGGAATATCAAATTATACGAAAAGGTTATTGAGACGCTTTTATATGGACAAATCGACTCATTTGAGTACTCCAATGGTAATAGATCTCTCAATGTAGAGAAAGATCTTTAAGACCCTGTGAAGATAACGAAGAGGTATTAGGTCCTCAAGTACCTTATATGAGCGCTATGAGTGAGTTTTTTTATCTTGCAAATTGTACTAAACCTAATATTGATTTGCTACTAACTTACTTGCAAGATATAATTTTGCTCCTACTCACAAGCATTGAAAGGGAATAAAGCCAATATTCCGTTACCTCCAAGGTACAGTTGAGTTACGGTTAATTTATTTTAGAGAAACCAAGTTTGGTATAGCTGGTTTTGCAGATGCATGATATTTATCATATCCTCATAAAGCTCGATTGCAAACCGGCTATCTTTATAGAATTGGTGGAACCAAGATCTCTTGACATTCTCAGAAACAAACTCTGATTGTGACTTCTTAGAATCATGCATAAACTATTGCGCTTCACAAAGCATGTCGAAAATGTGTGTGGCTTAGATCAATGAGTCAACACATACAAGAAACAAATGAAATAGCTCACAAGAAAGAGTTGACAGAAATATTTGAAGACAATTTAGCTTGTGTCACTCAACTCAAGAAGGTTATATAAACAGCAATAGAATAAAACACATCCCAGCAATATTTTTCTCATACATATGGAAGCTCGAGAAAAATCAAGAAGTTGATATCGAGTATGTACGGTCATGCGACAATCTGGCTGACTTGTTTACAAATGCCCTTCTTACGAAAACATTTTGAAAACACATGTACAATATCAGAATGCGGCATTTACGTGACCTATGAAGAAAAACTATGTCCATTATTCTTAGGGGGAGATTACGTCAGTGTACTCTTTTACCTCGTCATCGTTTTATCCCATCAAATTTTTCTATGACTAAATTTTTAACGAGGCAATATTTAATATAAGATGAATAATCAAGGGAAAGAATTACGTATGATTATCTAAGTATGATTATCTAAGTATTGCCACGTATGATTAGACTCTAGACATCCTCTCCCCTTGTTATTGCATCATCATTGTTCTAGCTTTCAGTGTTTTATCTTTTTCTAATATGTTTGCTATAAATAACTCTTCTCTGGTTTATTGTTTGTGTAGAAAAACAATAAGAAAATAATAAAAGATACCTCTCTCTCAGGCCTCATCTCATCTCTCTCTTTGTTTCTTTTAAACATGATATATATATATATATATATAAACTATAAATAAAAAACTAGTTTCTCACTTATATTCAACAATATTTGTAATTTGTCTGGTAAGTAAGAGCAATATCGTAAGATGAGAAACATGTATTGGACCCCTCGGCCACTCGTTGGATCATACCAATCACACTTAAATAATACGCATTTTAAGTTGATGGTTCCCGGATAAGTGATTTCTATGATCTGTTGCAATATACCGGAGAAGTCAGTTTCACCTTGAACTTGGATTCCAAAATTTGTGGTTGATCTCTTCGCGCCGTTTGTGTAAGTATGAAAAGTGTATCCACGAGTAAAGTACATTGGAGCAATAGTGATCTTAGCAATCAGTTCGTCAACAAATTCATACAACCATCGTGAATTGGTTTGTCATGACATCCATTTTCACCTGCTCAAAATATATAAAATTAAATAATTTATCTTATTTTTAAAAGACTAAAGATTGTACGTACAGAGTATTGTAACCACCCATGATAATCTCGTTCGTTCAACTGCTCATAATCCTTTTCTTCTAAATCAGGATAGTGTTCTCGAATTTCTAAGTTGAATATGATGCATATAAGAATGGTTATTTGTTAGGCATATATGTAAATATAAAACTAAAGTAACCAACAAAATTTTATATATTTTCAATTTGTATAGGTACCTTTCAAACTCCTGCAAATAGTCAATGTTTCGCATAATATAAATGTGAGCCGCACAAGCATGTGCATGATCTTCCCACCAAACTTCTTTCACTTTGCCAGCAAGTCTTCCAATCTGACAAAATATGTCAGGAATATCTTTTACAAGATATGAAGGTGCAACTCCTCCGTCATCGTATCGTCTGGGAGCGGTTTTCTTCGTTCTGACGGTTGGGCTAAAGTAGTAGGATGTGAAGTGTGAAGTTTCCACCGTCAAACTTCCAGCAACTATCGAACCCTCGACTCTGGCAAGATTTTTGGCAAACTTTTTGAGATATCCCATGAATCTCTCAAATACATACATCCATCGGAATTGCACATGGCCCCCAAGAGCCAATTCAAGAGGTAGATGAATCATGAAATGTTCCATGACGTCAAATAAAGATGGGGGAAGACTATTTCCAGATTACAAAGCAAAACTGGAATATTCTTGGCTAACAACTCGATCCCATCCTCTGTCAATGTCCGAGTGCATAGATCCCTAAAAATGCTCCAATTCCTACAAATTCATCATCAAACAAATATATTATTTAAATTAACACAGACAATAAATTTATATATAATTTTAAAAGTCACTTTTATTACCCGCTATTGCTTCATGGACGTGTTTTGGTAATAACTCGTCATTGCGAACGGCAGGAGCCGCTGCATGAAAACGTGACAATCGTGACTCTTCATACCAGAAATTTTTTGTCCTTGCTCGATGCATCTTGAGAATTTTGACACATAACCGTCTGGGAACTTTACATCAGAATTTACCCAGTCAAACAACTTTTGCTTCGCCACCCCAGACAATCTGAAGTTCGGAACTGGTAATTTTCCTTCTCTTGTCACATGCAACTCTGGTCTAGCACATAAATCTGGCAAATCCAACCTCGATTTCAAATTATCTTTACTCTTTCCCTTCACATTCAAAAGAGTGTTCATGATATTCTCAAAAAAATTTCTCTATGTGCATCACATCAAGATTGTGCCTTAAGAGATGATCCTTCCAATATGAAAGTTCCCAAAATATGTTCTTCTTATGCCAATTATGAGATGTCGTATACCCGTCTGGCATGTTAGCTGGAGTGTGCCAATTTCCCCCAACTTTACATGTCTCATTAGCACAATAATAATCAATCTGCTCTAACAAAGATGCTCCTGATTGCATTGCTGGGGGAGGAGCATGCACTACCTTGTTTTTCCTAAACAATTTCTTGTTCTTACGATATGTATGATGCGGTCGAAGAAACCTACGGTGACAATCAAACCAACATGACTTCCTCCCATTTTTCAGCTGAAAAGCATATGTCCTCTCCATACAATATGGACATGATAATCTTCCATGTGTGGTCCAACCCGATAATATTCCATATGCGGGGAAGTCACTTATGGTCCACATAAGCACTGCACGCATATTGAAGTTCTGCTGCTGCGAGTAATCCCACGTCTCCACCCATAATGCCACAACATATTCAGCTCATGGATCAAAGGTTGCAGAAAAACATCAAGTGCTCGCTTTGGATGTTTTAGACCAGGCACTAAAATACTCAAGAACAAAAATTCTCTTTGCATGCACATATCTTGAGGGAGATTGTATGGCGTCAAGATGACAGGCCATAAAGAGTATTGCCTTCCAGACATACCAAATGGACTAAATCCATCTGTGCATAGGCCAAGATAAACGTTTCTACACTCACTCGCAAAGTCGGAATATACGGTTTGAAAGTGTTTCCATGCCTTAGCATCCGAGGGATGTGTAATCTCGCCATCTTTCACCGAATGTTGGGCATGCCATCTCATCGACCCGGATGTCCTTTCTGAGTGATATAAACGCTTCAATCTATCTGTGATCGGTAAGTACCACATACGTTTGTGCGGCACACGATTCCTTCCTGTGGTTTCTTGATATCTTGGTTTTTTACAAAATCGGCATTCCTCCAGTTCTTCGTCATCTTTCCAGAAAATCATGCAGTTGTCAACACACACGTCAATCATTTGAGATGGTAGACCAAGACCCGCAACTAGCCTCTGAATTTCATAGAAATTATCGGCAGCAAGATTACCTTCTGGTAAATACTCATTAATGAGTTGAGCCCACGAATCCATGCACTTCTTGTTTAGATTATGATCACTTTTAATTGTCATCATCCTAGATGCTAGTAATAATCTAGAAAGCCCTTCTTTACATCCTTCGTAGATAGGTTCATTGGCAGCGTCTAACATATTATAAAACGTTGTGTATCTATGTTAGGTTCTTCCCTGCTACTATCAGGAATAGCAGCTTCATGCAATGCATCTGTAACCATATCGTGATACCTATTTCCATGTTGCTCATACCCATCCCCCACATTATTTTCCAAACATATTTTGTTGATACCCATCACCCGTATTATTTCCAAACATATTTGAGTCACGAGGATCATAATAATTAGCATTATAACTTGGTAGTTCAAATCCCTGACCCATACTACTACTTGATGCACCTTCCCCATGCGAAAACCATATGTAGTAGTTTGGTCTAAATCCTCTATTATATAGATACTCTTCACAGTATCTATTTCTAAATATGGCTCGTTCTTGCATTTCTACAGGACAGAATATTTTACCATTTTCCCCTTGCGAATGGTTGGTTAGTAGCCTGTTGTAAGAAATCCCGTAGCCCAGCCCGATATTCTTTCGTCACTTCACCAGTCTCCGGATCTTTGTGATTGTACATCCATGCCCGCAACGCGTATATATCATGCTCAGACGCCATTTTTCTCTCAAAATTCTTTTTCTTCTTTTTTCTTTTTTTTCTTCCTTACTCACGGTAATATATTTCTCTCAACGTTTTTTTTCTTTGTTCGTTTTTTTTTCTATGTTCTGCTAACTACTCCCAGCTGCTATATATAGACATTTAAAAATATTTGCAAGACATTTGCGAGGGAATTGCAATAGATATTGCAACGGATTTGCGATGACTTCAACTTTGCAAGGGATTCGCGAGGGAGTTCTTTCCCTTGCAAAAATTAGTTACACATATAGAAAACGTGTATCACCAATCTATCCATTTTTTGCGACGAAATTTGCGAGGTTTATAAATAATTACACAAAAATAAAAACGTGTATCACCAACCTATCTATTTTTTGCAATGCAATTGCAAGTAAGGTAAATTTCATTGCAGTCTAAACGCAAATCCCTTGCAAATTTGTAACGGTATTGCGACGTTTCTTCCATCGCAAATTTGCGATGGTTTTGCGTTTATTTGCACAATTTCCTCGCAAATTAGTTGCAGTTTTGCGAGGGAATATTTTCGTTGCAAATTTGTGAGCGTTTTGCGATGGATTTTTTTTCTTGTCGCAATGCCCTTGCAGTTCGTTGCAATTTTGCAAGAGAATTTTTTCCTTGCAAAAGTCCCCTTGCAATCGGCCTGTTTCTTGCAGTGTGTCGGTCTTCTTAAAAAAATTCCACATAAGAAATGACATTCCATGTTTACCGTCGTAAGCCATTAAGGGTACTATATGCAATGAAAAATTGACCAACAACATTAACTTCATCGACTAATACTATACATATTGACGATTCATTATTTCTTATAATCTAAATAGTTAAAATTATTACTCTATCTCCTCTTTTCCTCTCAGAATTATTCTTTCGTTGTTGCTTTGCTTCAACCACAACCAAACTCTTTTTTTTTTAATTATTATTATGTTTATCTAATAGATCAAGCGTCATGCGTTGTTTCAAGTCGCCGTTTGAATGAGGACGTTGGATTCCATGACGAGTCAAGACTGTCAGTGGAGTTTTTGCCGGAGTGACTGATTGAGATATGAGAGCTGAGGTGGCTCAGAAGATCGTGGCTGCGGTGGTTAGGGGTGACCAACGAGTCCGGTTAACCAGGGTTTTTCTTTTGCTTTCCGTTTTGTTCGGTTTAGCTTTATTTTATTTAATCGTGTAATCATTAATCAATTCCTAAATTAAAATAAATATATTAATTAAAAAGGTATTACATTTTCAGATGCATATAACATAAAACTAGAAAATTTATAAATATATCAATTATTTCATATTTATAATTATTAGATAATATGTCTATTAAAACAAAAATTATCAACACTATTTTAAAATCAACAATCAAGTTCCTTATTTGAAAAGTATATATCAAAGTACAAGACTAAAAATATGTTACAAAAATTTCAAAATAAATTAATCTTTAATTATAAATATTAAAGCTCGAATGTTAAAGAAAAAACAAAAAGTTACTAAAGCGCGAGTCAAAATAGATTTCAAAAGATTTGCTTCCATTGTAGAAGATCGGTTGTTATAACGTGAGAAACTTTTATTCAAAAAATTGAAAAATGTGATTTTACCTCAATAATTCAAAATTATCCAAAATATGAACCAGGCGAGAACCTATAAAAAATGAAAATTTTATTAGGTTCCTAACACTATTATCTAGAACAAACAGAAAACTAAAATATTCAATCACCCTAACCAAACTCAATTTCATAAATACTTAAGCTGTTCATATATCTTAAACCAAAAAATGATAACCTCAAACCAAACTGAAACCGAAAACAAACTGATGTAACGAATAGATAGGTTGAACGGTTAATCAAGGAACTTTAGGTGTCTAAGAGACTTATTCTTGACTCAATCAAGAGTTTATTTCGATAGCTTCTTGGGGCCAACTTACTAAAGAAGATGAATTTAATCGAATCTTGTTTAAGACTTTTCAAAATAGATGAATTTAGTCAAATCTCTTTCAAGATATAAAGCAAAAAACTAGTTTATTAATTATCAAAGTCTGAATAAAACCATATGTCTAAAAGGTTATTTATATGAAAAGATAAAATCTATGAAACTACTCCTAATTATAATTGAAAACTATTAAAGATAATACAAATAAATAGTAATTATCCTAATTAATAAAATATTTAGAAATATTCCAAATATTTATCTGCATTGCAAACAAAAAAATATAAATGGGAACCAAATCAAACGCACATGCTTAAACATATTAATGAACAAACAAACCGATTGGCAAAAAAATTCAACAAAAAATAATCCCGCACTTTAAAGCACAAATCAAAATCTAGTATCGTATATAAAATAGTAGATTTTACCGTCAGCTTCTATTTTTCGTGCAACTGATTTTACAGAATACTATTATGCATTATACATACATACATATATATTGTAGAAAGTTAAAAGAGATGTATTAGTTGACCCAAAATGGAGAATGCAATTCAGTTAACGATTTAATCGGTTCGTTTTGGTGGTCTCTAAAATGTCGGATTACATATACAAAATGGAGAATGCACATCAGTTAACGATTTATATTTATTTAATGAGTGAGTCGTGTAAAACAATTTTTAATAACTGTATTTTGATCGTCCAACTACTCCCAAAGGTCACGCCACGACCAACAATGGAGTCTATTAATTCGGATACCGTTTTTAATCGGTTCATGCTTGGAAGTTTCTTAAAGTGTTGGATTCTATAGATGGAAACTTCGTAATTATTTCAATAAGTCATTTAAAAACAATAACTTAATGTGTAATGATGATCTTCCTCGCAATTTCCTATTGTGGAATAAACTTTATTACACCAAAAAAAAAAAAAAAACGTTGCATGTATAAATACCTTATACCTCTTCCATTTGGTAAAGACCACACAGAAAAAAGAGTAATGGATTCTGCTAAATCAAACATGAATGGCCACCAAAATGTCATTGTGATGCGCCATGGTGATCGAGCCGACAATTGCGAGCCACTCTGGGCTTCAACCGCTGAGAGACCGTGGGATCCTCCGCTCGTTCACGACGGTAAGGTTCGAGCATTTCAAACCGGTCAAAGAATCCGATCTCAGGTTGGGTTTCCGATTCACCGTGTCATTGTTTCTCCTTTCCTTCGCTGCATCCAGACCGCTTCTGAAGTCGTGGCCGCTCTCTCAGCCGACAATCTCGATCAGAACGCTATGTCTTCTAAAGATGTGCCTTCCATCGACAACTCTGAGCTCAAGGTAAGACAATAACACTATATATATACTTATGTTTAAATCGAATTGATGTTAATATAGAAATGGGGGTCGGTGCTGAAATTTATGGGACTGTAAATATTTTAAACTAAATATTTTTTTCAAAAAAAAAAAGAATTCTACAACTTGAAATCAAACAACTAATATATAATACTCCCTCCGTTCTTTAATGTTACATATTTTAGAAATAACACTGTTTCAAAAAGATATATTTTTTTTATATTTTCAATGCATATTTTATCAACTAATAATTACTAATTACAAATTTCAAAAAAATTAATTGTCTTTTTAGATTTTTTATTGGTCTAAATTTATTGAAAAAATACAATCACAAAAAACTATGCATTTATTATATGTTTTATTAATATGTGTGAAAAACTTAAAACATCTATCATATTGAAACAGAGGGAGTAGTTCTTTAAAATTCAAAAAGCAAATCAAATGTTTAATTAGGGTTTGCCAATGACTGGCCATGCTTTCAACTACTGTTGTATAATAACTATTTACTAACATTGCTAAAAACTAATGTTCTAAAAATCGGTTTAGAGTTGAGGGTTTAGAGTCGGCAAATCAGCGCCGTCTAGTCGACAAATCGGGTACAAACGAAACGATTTTTTTCAGATCATTTTTTAAAATTAGTTTAATCGCCTAGGCGTCCGCCTAAACAATAATCCTTTATAAGACGTCTAACAACAGTTTAATGATTTTTAGAACACTGGTAAAAACCCAATAGTGTGATAATGTTTTTTTTTAATGTTTTTAAATATTTG
Organism: Moricandia arvensis; assembly: GCA_905132765.1. Lineage (NCBI taxonomy): Eukaryota > Viridiplantae > Streptophyta > Magnoliopsida > Brassicales > Brassicaceae > Moricandia > Moricandia arvensis. The sequence continues at coordinate 14,187 of CAJHQP010005401.1, forward strand.
CTTTATGCTTTTTCTCCTCTGCTTCAGGTAGCTATTGAATTTGGATTGTGCGAGGTACTGAACACAGTGGCTATCAAGAGTGAGGTTGCTCCAAAAGATGGAAAGTTTGATTTCAAGATTTCAGATCTACAAGCTATGTTTCCTAAGGGAACAGTAGAGATTAATGTGGATATGGCTTTTAAAGAGGTGCTTTCTCTATGCCATGTTTTGGAAGATTCCTTCTTAATCTTCTTCTTAATTTCTTTGAGTATAATCTTGATATTATATATTTTTCCTCGATTCTATGCTGTCTGTGTTTAGTTGCCACAATGGGAAGAATCTGCGGAAGGCTTTAAAGAAAGATATGTTAATACATTGAAGGTTCTTGCTGACAAGTATCCTTCTGAAAATTTGTTATTAGTCACTCATTGTAAGTAACAAAAATTATACATGGCTTTTAGTTTTAACTCAAAACAACATTTCTCAAATCTTGAAACCTTTTTGGGTTTTGGAAATCTTGCAGGGGGAGGAGTAAGTACTATACTTTACAAATACTTCAATGATGCAACTAAGTACCTAGTAGATTACTGTGGTTGTGTTGAACTGAAAAGGCAGGTTTCGAAAGATAATGACTCTGAGGAATTTGAGGTGGTTACTAGTCATGGTGTAGCTTTCAAGGACAACAAAGTCCCAATCCATGGTCTTGTTATAACCTAATCTTCGATTTACCCGGTTTTGTATATGAATATTTGGTTTCACAGGTTTGCTTAAATAAAATAACTGTATAAGAATAGAAACACGTAAAAAAGTAAACAGATGAATGGGTTTTATTTGTATTTGTATTGTAAGCACGAGCATTGTCATTAGATAATAAACATGTGATTTAATGGTATATATATATATATATATATATATATATATATATATATATAACCAATTGTCCATCCGTCTTTTAGAAAAAATCCACATTTCAAATATGTTTATATAACTCTTTGAAAAGATTTTTGAGCCAAAAAAAAAAGATTTTTGTTGGAAACGTGATCTTTTAGCATAGGTGTGATATGTATGTATATCTCCTATATATTAATCCTGGAGCATTACAACTTTTAAGTGTAGCCACGTGTCATCACCAGGATGATTCTCAGAATCCTTAGAAAAAAGTTGGTCCATCTAATTATAGATTATACTTTTATTAAATTAACACTCATATTGATTAGTAGTGCATAAAAGGATATTTTACATTCTTTCCTTAAATAAAAGCTACGGAATTACCTAATATGATTAACATATATGTGACAATTAATGTTTTGAATAATAAAGATTTGATAAGATATTTTGTATTCTTCATCATTTTTTAATTTATATTATTAGAAAATTAAACAATCACATTAACCATATAATAAAAAATTTAAAATATTTTCTTACATGTTATATTATGAATTTTTGAAAACAACTATAAATTACTAAAACAGTAAAAGCATTACAATCAAAATTTGTGAACAATGTTTTTATTTTATTTTGTTATAAAAAGATACAAATGATCATAATATCATATGAATATTAAGTATCATTTAATATATATTCAGATTATATATATATATATATATATATATATACTTTAATATTGTTTAAATTAAACTCTATATCATATAAAATACATATATGTTAATTATATACTTAGATGAATCATTACAACATATTTTGGTACACACATGTCATTATAACATATTAATATATGAGCTATATATTTTAATCATGGAATATTAAAATCCTTAAAAAATAAGTTATCAATTCTAGGTAATTTATTGGTTTCTCAATTATTTAATATATATATATATATATATATATATATATATATATATATTCTTTATAATATGTACGAGCTATATATATTAATCATGGAGCTATATATCATATATCATATATCTACATCAATATCATTTGATTTTAATTATATATTATATTAAATAAATAAATGGTTTATTTTGTTTTTATCAACAAAAATTTTTGTAAATAAAGAGAAATGTTGTTTTTATTTATGTTCTTACTCGAATTTAATTGTATACGTAATAGCTATTCGCTCCTCAATTATTCAATTTATTTATTTTTGCATAATATGTAAATTAATACAAAATAAATAATATTGTCTACAAATAATTTGTATACATAATTAATTTTAATTTTGCCAAGCATGGATCTCAAATGTTACTTGATCATATCATTTCAAAATATGATTCTTCATATCAAATGAGATGGTGAATTATAACATTCGAATGATATCATTGAAACCCAATGTAAATTAAATAAGCTTTTAAAAAAATATCAACAAACACCACTCTACTCATCAACATTATATTGACGATCCATTATTATACGTTTGGAGACTTATGACATCATGGTTGAACAATCAAAATTAATATTCAACGATGATTAGTATGTTAATTTCACCCCGCGCATGCGCGCGCGTAATCATCTAGTATATATATATTAGTTAGTACTTAGTAGTACTCTCCGTCACTTTATTTATATTTAGTACTCTTTTATACTTAACAAAGACCGTGACATCTTAACAAAAAAGGACTTCGGCCTCCATAAACTAAAAATAAAGAAGGGAAGATTTTACTTTTACACTTTTTTATACCATCATTCAACTTTACATCCAATAGAAGTACATTTTCATAAATACCTCATTAATGGATAAATAACTAAAGTAACTCCAACTACTCTAATTTTTTTTGAATCATCCTCTCTCTTGAAAATTTATCTGGCGACGAGATCAATGTCTTCTCCCTCACATAGCTTACGGCCACAAGAGCAATCACACTCGTTTACAAAGAATCAAGATTCAAAATCTCAAAAATGCCAGCTCTTCTACACGATTCACAACTTATATGTTTATAATTTGGTATCTTTTGTTTGTTTCAAGTAATTTGATGATTTTGTTCTTTCTGTTATAAAAAAAAAAAATCAAGGAAGGTTGGTTTAGACTTGTCATTTCCTTAGTTCGGCCTAAGAAAAGGAGTTTTTGATAGTCAACATTGAGTTTTTGAAAGAACTATAACCTTTTATAAATTTGGGTTTCAAGTAATTTTAAGATGTGTGAACTCAAGAAGTGTTATCTTGTATTATCCTCTATTCTTTGTAAGGTTGTTGTTGAAATACATGAAGATTATGTTTGGATAAGATATCTTAGACAATGATTAAAAGTTCACATCATATTTTTATAAATTAATTTTGTTTTACAGTTATATAGCAATGAATTTTGCACAACTTTGAGATTGCCTATGAAGATTTATGAAGCTCAAACAGAACTACCAGGCAATATCCAAAAGTGATTATCCATTCAAACATGGATTATGTATATAAGGTTGCTGATATATTAAGAAAGGAAGATTTTGGTCAAATATAGGACTCTCACATTGGAATGCAGTTGAAGAAAAGTATTGGCTTGGGTGTGGGTGCAGCATTGAAGTACAGCATTCAATTGTGCAGCATTGAAGTATACAATGCGAGTGTGGGTGCTTATGTAAATGCATATCGATGGTTCTCCCTTTCATGATTTGCAACATCTTCAAAGATGACAACATGGATACAAATAAGTTTGCTATAAATGTTGTCTATGAACGTTTCCCACATGTAACCTAATTATAACTGCTTATAAATCTTTAATTTTTTATTATATTATAGACCAGAAAGGTTATATTATAAGTTATCTCCTATGTTCTTATACCTAATATAGAACTAACAAATTTTTATTTTAGGTTTTTAAAATAGAAGACAATGGAGTTTATGCATTGAAACTGATTGAGTGCCATGCAATGCGTATAGTAGACTTGACAAAGCCGAGTGAAGAAAAAATCATACATCAGAGAAAATTGGGTTGTTGATATCCTCTCAAATTACAAGTAAGAATATATAAACTTTTTCACTTGCTTATAGTAATGTGTGAACAACTATTTGTTTTACGCGTATTTGATGATTTTTGTTTGTAGAACTACAAATACTATATGAGTTTATGACTTGGGGTTATGTGTTTGTGGGTTTTCTTTAATTTATAAAGTTAATAGGTAAATTTCACTCAGTTTATAACACCTTATTAAAATGGTTTAATAACAATATGAAACAAAGAATAAAAATGTGAAGTGTTTTATAAATGCTTATAAAATGTGTTATGTATTATAGAGAGAGTATTACCAATTTTATAAGGATATATAAATGTGATAAAATTTCATATAGTAATTTATAAGGATTTATTAAAAACATTATTAAATGCAGCAGAACAGATTATAAAAACCTTATAAACTCATTTATAAGATCTTATAAGTATTTATAAGATCTTATAAGTATTTATAAGATGTTATAAATCTTCATATAATAATGTATAAGGATTTGTAAAAAGTAATAAAATGTTATTATTTTTAAAAATCCAAGAATCCACTCTGTTAACCACACCCTTCAAATCTAAACTCTAGATCTAGATTAGTTAACCCTCCATGTATAATTTTTTTAACCTCTTTAATAAAATCTATTTTGGTCATTCTCATTTTTGCATGCTATATTGTGATAAAGAAATTTATTTTAGGATTGCTAAAGGTTTTATATAAATAATTAGCCAAAATTTAAAATGTGTTGTATAAAAAAAATTCTAAGAGTATATAAAGCATTATATAATAATTTCAAATATTTATAAAATTGGTTATAAGATTTCATAAAACAAAGAATTAGGATTTATAAGTCTTTATAAAGAATTTATAGGTCTTTAAAATATTAATAATTGTTATCAAAGGCTCATAAACCAGTTCTAAGAATATCGAAGTATTTGCAAGCATTTATTTTTATTAAAGTTAATAAAAATGATTTAGAATTTATAAATGTTTCTAAGTATATTAAAATAGTTTATAACGCTTACTCCCACCGTTCCAAAATAGATGATGTTTTGAAGACTTTTTCCATGCTTCAAATAGATGATGTTTAGATATGTTTTGAAGACTTTTTCCACTGTGCCCAATAATGTTTTCTAATTCTTTTGATGACTGACTGAATTATTTTTGGTTTATATTTTTAATAAAAATTTCAGGAAAAAGTGTAGTCTTAATTCTTGTGCATTTAACCAAAACATCAACTAGTTTGAAATAGAGAGAGTATAAAATTAGTAACAACAATATGAAACAATAATAAGGTTGTGAAGTATTTGATTAGTGCTTATAAAATGCGTTATGTATTATGGAGAGAGTATTAAATTTTTTATAATGATTTATAAAAGTTCATATAATAATTTATTATAAACATTATTAAAATTTAGGAGAACAGCTTATAACCCCTTATAAACTCATCTATAAGATCTTATAAGGTTTTATAAGATGTTATAAATGTTCATATAATAATTTATAAGGATATGTAAAAATTACAAAATGTTATTATTTTAAAAAAAATCCAAGAACCCACCCTATTAACCACACCTCCCAAATTCAAACCCTAAAATCTAGATCAGTTAACCCTATGAATATAAATTATTTTTAACATCTTTAATAACATCTATTTTGGTAATTCTCACTCTTGCAAGCTAAATTTGTGATAAAAAATTCTTTTTAGAATTTCTAAAGGTTTTATATAAAATAATTATCCAAAAATTACAAATTTATTGTATAAACAAATTATAAGGGTATATAAAGCATTATAGAATACTTGCAAAATATTTATATAATTGGTTATAAGAGTTCATAAGAAAAAGATGGAGAATTTGCCTATGATTCAAACTTGATTTTAAACCCAAAAGTATACTCAAACATGAATCAAAGCAAAAGTAACCCAAAAGACTAGTGGAAATTATAATTAATTCCTTATAAACGAACAAAACCAGAATTCATTTTTACGAATATAACCATGTAAAGTTTTGTGAGGTTTTGTAAGTCTTCTGAGGTTCTGTAAGTCTTCTGGAAGACTTTCAAGAAGTTTTCTCATAGATTAGATCTTAAAAATAATTTTATAATTTTTTAAAAAACATTTTGATGTAGAAAAAATTGAAATCATGTAATTATAAAAATTTGTAAATGATATAAATTAAGATCTACTAAATTGAATTGTAAGTTTGTAACATATATGTGTTCAATTTTGTGTATAGTAAACACTATTAAATTTGATTTTGGTAACATATGTTGTAGTATTGGGTGTATTCTAGGGTTAGATTTTGGAAGTTTAAATTTTTTTTGAAAAATTAATTTTTGACTTACATTTGTTAAGTTTTTTGTATATTAAATACTTTTAAAGTTGATTTAAGTTTAATGAAGTGTTTGTTTCTAGTTAGTTATTTATTTTCAGTTTATGGTTTATGTGACTTAGGTCTTCTCGGAAGTCTTCTATTAGAATACTTACTTGAAAGTCTTCTGAATCGAAAATATTTAATTTTCTTGAAAATTTTGTCTTCTTATATAAGTTAATATTACACGTTCTCTCTCTTCGTCTCAAATGGCTGCAACAAAAATGTAATGTTTTACCATTCTAAAACTCTTCAATCTCTCTATAATCTCTTTGAACTTAAAAACACCAAACTTTATATGAATTTCTAATGTTTATCTCATGATTTTCTCACTGATTTATTTTGTCTTTGCGGATTTTTCATTACATGGTTCTCATCTTCCATTCATTTATAAGTAGATCTATAAAAAAAACTTTCATCTGGTAACCTCTTGTTGCTTAAAGCTTTTACCTTTTGAAAACTCTTTTTTTTTTAAGTTTTTACCTTATTTTTAAAGTTTTTCAATGTTTTGAAACCATTTGAATGATTTTGGATATGTAGGTTTTCAGATCTGACACAGACTTGAAGATTTCCAGGGAAGTCTTCTAACATTTAATGTACATGAAGTCTTCTCGCGGAATCTTCTCTCATATATTATTTTTTATAAAAGATCTGAGTGTTTTGGTAAGTCTTTTGTTACTTAAAGCTTTTATTTATTTAGAAGTCTTCTCACTGAGTCTTCTCCCATGTTAAGTGGAGTCCAAGCTTGTGTTTGTTGATGAACGATATATAATAAATTTTTTTATGATATGTTTTGTGATCTGAATGTGTACTCTTTTAATTGTGAATTCTTTTGTAAATTTAAAGAGATATTTATGAAATTGTTTTGGTAGATAAGTTTATGTCTACAATATTATCTTGCCAAAATTACTTGACATTATTGAAGTTACTGATACAATTTCAGTAACAAAAAAAATACCAGAAGTCTTTCGAAAGATTTCTCGGAAGACTTAAATTTAAAGTGAAAAAATTAAAGTGGGAAAATTGAAATATAAGCAAGAAATTTAAGCGGGAAACATAAAATTTAAGTGAAAATTGAAATTTTAAATTTCATGAAAGTTAAAAAGTATATCTTATGATCTAAGAAGACACATTAAACCATATTACTTGATATTCTTGAAGTTACTTAAAAAAGTTTACAAAAACTAACGTAGAAAAGTCTTCTCGGATTAGCTAGAAACATTAATAAACATGAATGTTGGTAACCTCATAACTAAACCAATTAAGTTATGAATTTCATTCATGGACCCCAAGATCAACTAATATACATGAATTAATAAGAAAATGTTAAAAAAATCTTTATAGTTTTAGAGAAAATGAAAGTTTATTAAACTTAGGCGTAGAAGACTTTCCGGTAAGTCAGTCTTCTAGGATAAACAAATTAGTTTTGCAATTGATCGAATTGTGTTAGAAATTTGACTTTTTCTAGAAGACTTACATGAAAGTCTTCCACCAGAAAACTAAAACTTAAATATTACATTTAACTAGAAGACTTCCAAGTAAGTCGTCTCATATTACTTTTGCAGTTAAAAATAAAACTTAAATATTTAATTTTAATTAGACGACTTCCATGAAAGTTTTCCGGCAGACGACTTACACAAAAATCTTCTGTGATAACCATGGTTTGACAAGAATCTCAGAATAAATTTCTGGAAGACTTCTGTGTAGGTCTTATGCCGGAAGACTTACATGGAAGTCGTCTATTTAAATTAAATATTTAAGTTTTATTTTTCAATTCCAAAAGTAATCTGAGATGACTTTCACCGATAGTGAGAAGACTTCCACCGAGAGTTCAAAAGACTTTCAGGGAAGTCTTATGACGGATGACTCTTGTGTTAGTCATTTGGAGAAATTTCAAATTTCTGACAAAAATCCGTTCATTACAAAACTAACTTATTTATCCTAGACGACTTACGGGTAAGTCTTCTCTGGTATTTTTGAAAAAAAATTGTTAACAAAGAAAAGTTGAAAGACTTCGAGAGCAGTCGTCTCTAGAAAATACACATAAAGTCAATTGCAAAAGTAACCTCTGCATTGACCAGGAGATTTTCGTATAAGTCTTCTACGACCAGAAGACGTACACGGAAGTCTTCTAACAAACAAATCTGGAAAAATTAATTTCATGCTTTCAACCAGTGAGATAACTTGATTAGCTTCTTCTAGCACATATAATTTCACCATGAAACAGACCCACTTGTTAATGATCAAGAGTCATGAGTTTGAACATTACATAGTTTAGAAATAAAATCTTGGGTTTTTTGGATGAATATAGAGAGAAAGTGAAAAATGTGTAGTTTTGCACATAAAAATGAGGTAGGAAGATTGAAAATCAATTTTTAGACGCATTAAGAGCAGAGCCGTGCGAACACTTATGACTAACAGAAGCGGTTAAAATAAAGTATCTCAACCATTAAAATTACAATAATAAAATATTATTTTCATATGGTAAAAAATTCAGCAAACTAAATATTCATTCTAAAATTCTAAATATTTATTTTCCTTACAAAAATTGAAACCAATTTTGAAATGCTTATGAATCTTTTTTTCAATGCGCAAAACAGCTAACATTACTTGATATTTTTATTTTATCATATTTTATAATATTTATCTATCTTATTTTTATTTTTATTTACTTATTTCATTATTATAACTACCAAAATATCACTAAATAGTCAGAAAACCATTATAACCATACAATCAATATTCCATGATTGTCTTCATCTACTCTGTATTAATCATATTCAAATAATATAAAACTTGTAAAATAAAAACCACATATTGAAATAATATAATTAATAAAAGATGATGTAATCAAAACAATAACTAGTGAAAGATTTCTTGATTTCATACAAAAAAATCAGTGAAAGATGCCCTATTAATATTTTCTTGTAAACATCTGCCCTAAGCGAAAGCTTCAAATTTTACCAAGGAGGCACGGCTTTGATTAAGAGCTTCAAATTGCTTGTTCATGGTGGTTGATGTATTGATGGCAATGGCAATATTTTAAATAGTTGATAAAGATGATGATGATAGAGTAAAATAGCCATTTCCGAAAAATAAAAAAATTAATGGTATTTTCGTAAGTAATCCAAATTTTTGGGGGATAAACGAAAGTTCCAAAAACCATGGTTAGTTTTGTTTGACTTTGATTTTGAGTAATATTTGCAAAAAAACCAAAAAAAAATTATGATTTATAAGTCTTTAGAAAAAATTATATGCCTTATTAAAATATTAATACTTGTTATCAAGGGTCATAAAATCATTCTAAGCATTATCTAAGTATTTGCAAGGTTTAGTTTTTAGTAAAGTTAATAAATAATGATTTAGGATTTATAATTTTTTTTATAAATTATATTAAAAATGGTTTATAAACACTTATAAAATTAGATGAAGGCCTCCATTCTCTTAAAGTTTGTTCAGATATGATTTTATTTGACGATCATTCCTAAGAAATACTAGAGGAAGCTCTTTTGTAACCAAAGGTTAATTTTGAAGATGAGACATAGCTAAGATTCACATTGTTTCTGTTGTCAAGCGATTCCAAAATCTTCTAAAACAACCCCAATCAAAGCATTGTATTTGATATCTTCATCAATCATAATTCATATTAAGAGAAGATAGGCGTTCATCATCAATTATGAAATCCCATTGAATTCCATTTATATACAGAACAAATTTAGATCATCATAATCTGATTATAAGAATATGGGGAACAAGGAAGGAAAAAAAATATTCAACACAAAATACTCAACGCAGGAAGTATCAAAAAAAAAATCATGAGAAAAACTTCTTCTCCCTTCCCTGAAGCTGATCGATCTTGAATTTTGCAGTGAATTTCAAGAATAATTATAAATTATTAAAAATCTCACTGAAAAATTCATTACTACAGATTTATATTGCTATAAAAGATACATATGTTACACTATATGATTAAGTATCACTTAATAGATATAATATTAAAATATATTACATATTTATGTTAATATTCTTAAATTTAATTATATTCATACAAAATATATAAAAGTGATTGTTTAGATTTTTTACCCTTGTAAATAAACAAAAGTGGATGTTTTAATGTGTTTATGCCAATTTAATTATATATGTAATAGTCAACTGTTTCAATGATTTTATATGTACTAGGACGTTTTCCGCGCTACGGGCGGATAAATCTTTAAATTTTATAATTTTACATTTTCAGTGTTTAACATATAGTATAAGAAAAGAAAAGTGATATACGCTATTTTGGTTGCTTAAATGTTGCATGTCAATTTATTTTTGCATTTTCTAAATTGTAATAAGATTGGTGTTTTATAAGTTTGCCAAAATACCCAAATTGAGTTTTTAATATATAGAAAGTTTGAAAATGTTGAAATGTTGCTTTTAATTTTTTTCTTGATGATCATCATATAAATTGTATTGACGTTTTTTGCTCAAACACCTGCATTGAACTTGATTCTTATCGAGCTTCTGAAGTCTTTGATGATTTTTTGTGTTGTCAAAGTAAAATTGTGTCGCCAATGACGCAAACATTTGCTTCCATGTAAATAATAAGTATTAATCATAACGTATTGCATTTTAAGTTGTTTTTTACCTTTTCATATTTTAGGGATAGTGCTTGTCACTATAACAACTTTATTTTCCAATCACTTATGTTTTGAAGCTCTCTGAACGTAGATGCTTGGTTAACATTTAAATGACAATTGAATCCAAACAAAGTATTCATTAAATACTAATTGATCATCTTTGTAAAAAGAAATTCTTTAAATGTATATATTTTAGAATAATTAATTTTTACAATATTAACAATTGGATACCCACTCTTACACAGAAATTCTAACACCAAACTTTTAAGTGTTTGAAGAAAATTTAGTTTTCAAATACTATGATCAACTGTAGTATTTGTATGTATATTTGTAAGTCAAACAAAATTTATACCATATATATGGTAAAATAGTGGTGAATCTTGCATTTTCTTCTTTTGACTTCTTCCTCTGCATTTATTAATTCGATCCTTACTTACAAACTTATTTAAGTTATGGTTAAGGTCAAATTTATGTTTAATCGGGTCAAACCATTAAAACATGTTTATACAAAAAATTATTATTTTGAAAAAAAAATTGTGGGAAATTGATTAAATTATTAGTTTAGAAAGGCAATTAATGAGCTAAAATTAGGTGCATAGAGTGCTGGTGCGAATAGTTGAGGAAAACAACTGATGTCAATTCTTTTCGGCTCTATAACTTTATAAAGACAAACTAAATTGTCTATATGGATATGCTGAGAAGCCACAATTTTAATGTTAAAACTTTCGAATAGTGTAATAAAATAATGATAAAAAACAAAATATATATACAAAATTTTGTCGCAGACAATGAAGAATTAGTTATATAAATCAATCAATTTGATTTGTTTCTGTATGGAAATAGTATATTCTGCCTCAAAATATTCTCTGAAATTGATAATCTTGACCAAAATACTTTATGAAGATGTTATGTTCAAACTGTAATCAAAGTTTACATAAAATATTAGTTACATTATCCCATGGTCAAAACAAAAAAATTAGTTACATAAGAGAAGGCGATGGTTGCTCATAAAAGAACTGTCAAACAAAAGTTGCTATGAGGTGGTACATACTGCAAGTTCATATCTGAATGAAGTTGCCAATGTCACCACTCACAAGCAAGTCACAACTGACCATTTTCAATGCATCATACTCAGCTTCTTATGAGCCAGCTAAAAGATAGAAGAAAAAGAAAACAATTTCTTTTTGCAGTAAAAAAATTGTTTTCTTTTGAAAGGTGAAAATATATGGAAAAAAAAAGAAAGTCTTTTGCAAGAGGAAAAGACACCGAGGAAGCAATATGTCCTTGAAGTGAGGATTTAGGAAAAAGGCACAGAGGAAGCAATGTGTCCTTGAAGTGAGGATTTGAAGACAGAACAATAACCTTTCCGCACAGCAATCAAATAGTTTTGGATAGACTTAACTATCTAGATATGTTTCAGGTTCATATTCGTGATTCTTCTGAAAAATGTGTAAATACACACACAAATTAAAGTAGAAGTGAAGAGCTATAATGTGAGTTTTTCACATAAGAGCTAAGAAATGAACATGTTTATTTTGTATATAAATGGAGTTTCTTTGCGTTCAAACATATAATCGAATAACTGAAGCAATATCATCTCAAAATAGCACTATTTCTACGGCCAATCAAGTTTAGTCATATAATTCATTTACCTGTAAACTCTGAAGTAAACTAAAATGATATCTTATTTTCTAATATAGTTTATTGTTTTTCACTTAAAATGTTTCCTTATGACACTGAAAATAAAACCATGTGCAAGAGATCTCCACTATAACCGCTTATTTTTTCCCACTCATGAGCTTGTTCGCAAGCCTTGTGTCTCTATCTCTCACATTCTGCTGGACCATAAGTCCACAAAATCATAGCTTTATACGAATAAATCAAAAGTTCTTTCTTTCAGGTTTCATGCTATAAAGAAACATAATTCTCAGTGGTTTTGGTTGAGAGTGATTCTTGAGAACTCTCCTGAATATGAGTCTCAATAAGCCAAAGTAGGAAAGTCATGAAGCAATCAGCTTCTCTATCTTTGCTCTTCTTCACATCTCTTTCCCTGCTCCTCTCCCTCTTACGGTGTGGATCATGATCTCTGTCTCTGTCTTTATCGTGTCCCATTTTGTTGTGTTTTCTCCATGGCTCTTGAAATTTTGTTTCAAGTTATGAGATTCCTGCTTTGAAACAAATGTCAAAGGTTTATCAAAAAGTTACGTAAGAACCCATATGTAATAATATGAAACTCACATGATAGAATAATATCAAACGCCAGATGTTGTGAAGAAATATGCCCACACTCAACCTAATCCACATAGCAACATCGTTGAGTGTTTTCACTTCTCTTAGTTTTATTTCTTTTATTTATTTCCACAGGTGAGGCGGTATTGTTATGGTTTGACCATGAACCACATATTTGTTCACTACTGTAGCTTTTATGTACCTGTCCTCTCCGCCTTTCTTGGTTTATGTTTGCAAAGTGTTGGTAACATCTCTCGTATCTCTGTTTATCACTGTTCACTTGAATTCTTGGCGTCTAATTTTGGGATTTTGATGTCCATGTGATCCACTCGCTCCCCCCATCCATCGTTATAGCCTTACAACCAAAACCAGAAGAAAAAGTTAAACCAACTTATATTATATTCAGTTAAGATACCATCTTCTCTGGCATGTATCTTGATTCTCAGTCATGTCTCCTCTGAGTTCCCTCAACAATTTCCAATTCGGTGTTCTAGCATGAGAAACAAAATCCAAAGAAAACATTAAACCAAACTACAATGGTCATGGCTTCTGACACCCAAATTTGAGATGATAATAACAAATATCTTTGACCAAACGAAATTTAGAATTTTTTTAAACCTCATCTTTTGCTAGAAGCTTAACTTTGTTCTGAGGTTCTCTTAAGTTCCATTTCCAGAGTCTAGGCTTGCAAATTGTCTCGCATGTATCTAAAGAAAAACTTACTTATACTTGTTCCTAAAAGAGACAAAGGGGATCAATCGAAACTTACTTGTACTCATTTGTCTCTACAATATAGAGTTGTGGCGGCTAAAGAAAAAAAAGGGAATTGGTGATTGCTGACTTATGTCCTTGTTCTTTGTTTCCTAGAAGTTTTTGAGGCTGTAGGTGGAGCTATGCTTCAGGAGAAGCTCATACCAGTTTACACAGTTCGGATCGATAAACCTTGAATAACAGAGCCATATCGAGAGATGTGGTTGATTTTAGAGTATGTACCTTTTCTGTGATCAACAATAGCTGAAGGCATATGAGCATCAAAGAATACAGAGGGATGTGAAGCCCAATTCTATGGTGGTATTTGTGGTATTTAATTCGTATTAAGTGTCAGCCAAGGAAGTAGCCAGCGGCGTATAAATGGAGAAGCAGAAGCCATGGCGAGATGCAAATAGTAGGGAAGAGGATGCGATGGCGAGATTAAACGGATGTGAATTGTCAACGATGAAAGGAGTGGAATAGTCAGGAACGTTTACGGAGGAGAAGGAACCTTTACGGAGGAGAAGTTGGGAACAATAAAAAATTATTTCAATAAAAATATACTCATGCATGTAATACTACAGAACACGGCGTGTGGTTGCTATCTCCACTTCTTCAAGGATGAGACGATCAATGAGGGTATGTTCATTGACCAGCTTCATGTGGCCAACTACATCTATTACATTTTCAGGAAGAGTATAAGCTAGATGGACAAAGAAAAAAGTATAATATTTTATCACGAAATGGAATTATAAACAACTTAACTTAATATGTTTTTCTACTAAGCTTCACAAACCCAATATTCATTCATCAACTCATCAACGACAGTTCTCTTTCAAGGAGTTACTTCAGAAAATAGTATAAGAGAAACCAAAAACTCTAAAAATTTAAACTAATTACCATATTTAAAAAGATTCGAGCTCTCTGGTTTGAAGTAATCACTTTACTTTAAATGCAGAGAAAAAAGCTAAAGACTACATCCAATCATATGATAATATAACTCAGAGATGATATGAAATATTAGAGAATTACCGTAAAGGCCGCCTGTGAGACAAATATGTTTGAACACGCCTTGATGGAATAAATCCTTGAATAACAGTTCCTTGTGATGATGCCCAGATTAACAAGATGTTTAAAATGAACTGAGTGAACTATATTTTGGAGAATTAACAAACATGTTCGTCGATGAGGAGCATTTCGAGACCAATAAGGGTCTTCGTAATTGGATTTCGAGCCTCCCAGAAATGGATCAGACGAAATCGCAACTCGGCTTCGTGGGGTCCCAGTAAGATATCTTTGAAGAACATAACTTCTCGGGAATTAGCGGAGGAGACAGGGGACTTGCCGTTTGGTTTCAGCGCCATGGTTTGAGATTAATCACTGTAGATTCTCGGGTTTTGGTTTTTAGCAATGTAAAAAAAGACAATATAAAGAATGAAAAAGAGTGGGAGACGAAAGGAAATCATTAACAGTTGTTGTTTAATGCCAACGATTGATTGCGGAGGTTGAAAGAAGAAGAAACTCAGAACTCAGAAGGCGTTTGGTAAAGTAATAGGGTTAGGATTTTCGTATTTGGGCCAAGATGCACAAAAATCAGAGATGGGCCAAGATGCACAAAATCGGTGAGATATAGACATGAGCCCATAAAAGCAAGATGACGTGACAATTTTAAAAATTCTAATTGGCTGATTTTTTGTGCTGATGTGGACAGCCTCCCCACTCATCTTATTGAACTTTTAGTATTGTTAGATTTATTATGTAATTAGTTTTGTGATAGGTAAAAAATATAAAATAAGTAATAGTACATAAAAATAATTTTTATATAACGTTCATTAAACTAGTTATAGTAGTACTTGAGACCAAACTAACACTATACTAGATTTTGACCCGCGCTTACAAAGCGCGGGTTTTGATTTTTATTTTTATTTTTATTTTTAAAATTATTTAATAATATTTGTAAACCAACAGTTTTAAAATATTTTTAGGTTCCTACAAACTTACCTGGACCTTGAATGATCCTACTCGACACCGTCCGTATATTCATGTAAAACCATTTTGAACCCCAACATTCAGAAAGACCGAATTGTAGTCGATGGGTACTTAGATGACCATGACTAACACCCGCATGAGTGTTATAGTAAATTGTAATATATAACATATATAATTGTGTTTGGTTTTATATGTGTTTTATATGTTTGAAATTGTTCATATTTTATTATTGTTTGATCGATTAGAAAATAAAATTTATGTAATATTCAATTATTTCATATAAATACTATTTTTTTTATTTTAGATTTTTGTTGAAATAAGAAAAAATGTATAACTAACAAATTAATATGGTTGTCTAACACAAAAAATATATGATTTAAAATATAAGAATAAGTGAATATCTCAATTTTAGCAATTTATTACGTTTTGTTCATATATGAAAACCTCTAGATTTTAGTTTCAATTGATTGATGGATTTTCTTTTATTTTGTGGGTTGTAATTTGGAAATAAAAAATATTGTTAACGTAAGGGCTAGATTTTTGGATCTATCTTGTTAATATTATGCTTGTTTTTGAATTTATTCGGTTAGATAAAAAAATTATTAAGTCAGCCCGTAAATAAATTTCTTTTAAATTATTCAATGGCACAGAATGGTAAATAAGAAGAAAAAATAAGGGTGAAGTTTTATGAGTACTACAGTTTTAATAAGATAGATTTATTGTAAATGTAAAGGCTAAGTTTGTAAATAAAAGAAATTATTTTTAATACTGCTATACATGTATCCAAACAATCCTCACTATCCATGTTTCCAAACAAAATCCTAAAGTACTTCTACTTTAATAAGATAGATAGATTTATTGTAAATGTAAAGGCTAAGTTTGTAAATAAAAGAAATTATTTTTAATACTGCTATACATGTATCCAAACAATCCTCACTATCCATGTTTCCAAACAAAATCCTAAAGTACTTCTACTTTAATAAGATAGATAGATTTATTGTAAATGTAAAGGCTAAGTTTGTAAATAAAAGAAATTATTTTTAATACTGCTATACATGTATCCAAACAATCCTCACTATCCATGTTTCTAAACAAAATCTTAAAGTACTTCTACTTCTACTTTTATAAGATAGATGCTCTTGTTTAAGTCCTGGGGCAATTACGGACTTTGGTTGAAAGAAGATACACCTCTCAACGACCACAAAATCTCAATCCATAAATCATGCTATCACTCAATTTCCGGTTTAGCAGGTTTTGTCCATTACATAAAATCATTTGGACATATTAGTTTTTTTTTTTGTGGTCCTTCAAAATAAATTTTATTTATTAAAAAATATATTTAGATACGTATATTCTCTTTCCACTTCCATACTACAAAAATAAAGAAAGAGAGAAAAATTCATTTAAAGAAAAAAAACACAGAACTCCATGTTTACTCTTATTTGCAGTTGCAACATACTCCCAAAGGTCACACGACCAACAATCATCAGAGCAACAATGGAGACCTCCGCTACCACCACCGTTACCTACCAAAACATTTTGATGATGCGTCACGGTGACCGCATTGACCAAGTCAACCCACTCTGGCTCGACACAGCTGCTAGACCTTGGGACCCTCCGCTCGTTCACGACGGTATGGTTCGCGCGTTTCGAGCTGGTCAAACTATTCGATCTCAGATACAGTTTCCCATCCACAGGGTCTTCGTCTCTCCCTTCATCCGCTGCGTCCAGACCGCTTCAGAAGTGGTCAACGCACTCTCCGCCATCGATCTTGACCCTAACGCTACGTCTTCTAAAGACGTCTTCTCCATCGACAAATCCAAGCTCCAGGTCAGTATCAGACAATCTTGGGAATAATATGTGTTGAACTATGTGTATATTTTTTTGTAGGTGTTATATGTTATATGTGTGTTCAAGAAATAAAAAATTACATATTTGTTATAACTCTGTTGTGTGTTCTGTTCTTGTAGGTTTCTATTGAGTTTGGTTTAAGCGAGATGCTTAACACAATATCTATTAAGCCTGAGATTGCTCCTAGAGATAGAAAATTCGAGTTCTTGATTTCAGATCTTGAAGCTATGTTTCCTGAGGGAATGGTGGATCATAATGCGATTCCTGCTTATAAAGAGGTGGCTATTGATATGATGATCTTGAAAGAAGTTTCAATATCAACTTGATTCTTCTTTCTAATTTTCTGTTTCTTGGTTATGTTCAGATGCCACAATGGGGAGAGACTGTACTAGGATGCACAGATCGGTTTCTTAGTGTGGTGAAAACTCTTGCTGATAAGTATCCTTCAGAGAACTTGCTCTTAGTCACTCACGGTAAACAAGGTGGTTATGTGCTTCTTGTCCACACACACCCGTTCAATGTAAAATTTGTTCTGTTGTGGATAATATTGCAGGGGAAGGGGTAAGGACTACATTTGCAACCTATAAAAAGGTGGATGTGTATGATATTGAGTACTGTGCTTGTGCTGAACTGAGAAGACAAGTCTCGAGTCAAGACGGATCTACTAAAGCTGGACACTTTGAGGTCATTACAAGTCTTGGTCAAGCTGGAATCAAGTACCGTTAACCACCACAGCAGAGCAATGCTCATGTGCCTCCTTTGACAAACTCCGGTTTAGTCAAATGTATTCGGAAGAACATCATGTCATTACTAAACCAAACCAGATACTGGATATCAAGAATTTCCAGTTAAGGAAATATATAACAAGAATCCGTCCAAGAGAATTAATCCTCCTATATGTTAAATGACAATTCACTCAAGTGATTTTCGCTTATGTACCAATCACTGATGAAATCTTAAAAATTATTATAATTTGATTGGTTGATAATTTTTAATTTATTTTAATTATATTAAAAGTTAAAGACAAGTTAAAAACCAAATAATATAATTTTTAAAATAATTAAATAATATTACAAAATAATTAATGGTAACTAGTTGTAAAAATTATAGAAAAACTAATAATGTTTAATCAATTATTTTAATATTTATAAATATATAATATATGAACAAAATTTTGTATATAAAATAAATATAATAATTTTATGTTTTAAATAATTAAGTATATACATATAAATTATATAATAACTATTAAATATTATAACCAAACATGCTTTATAAATCTTTAATAGAAATTATAAAATTATAAATATATATCATCGCTTACAAAATCAAATTATCAGAATTTTAAAATTATTTCTAAGATCATATAAATCATTTATAAAAATATAAATTACATATTAAGCAAAAAGTCACTTACGTGATTTTTTTTCTTATGTGTCGGTCATTGGTGAAGTTTAAGGAAATTATTATAATTTGATAGGTCAATAATTTCTAATTATTATTTATTTTTTTAGATCTCAAAAATAAAATTATTTCATCAAAAATAATATCACTTTCAAAATAATCTAAATATTATTACAAATAATGATTTATGGTAGCTAATTATTAAAATTATAGAAAGATTAATTTTTGATCAATATTTATATATTTATAAACTAAATAATATAATGAAAAAATTATATATATATATATATATATATATATATATATATAATTTTATATTATGCATAAAATTATATTTATATATAAATATATAATAAATATTATTTTATTAATATTCATAAATACTTTATAAATAATTTATAATGATTTAAAGAACATTTACAAAATTATTATTATGGCTTAAAATTATTTTATCAGAATTTTAAAATATTTATTAGATATTATTAATAAAATTAGAAAATTTCGAAAGTGATGAGAAATTTGCAATAGAAACTGGTATATATTTAATTAAGAAATAAAAGAAATATAATAATTACATATATATATATATATATATATAAATATGTGATTATTGCAATGTAAATTGAAGAATATATATATGTTAGTCCTTTGATATATACGCTTTGAAGATTAGGCGGGATTATACTCAATGGAACATGTGAGAATTGTACAATTATAAATGTTTTGTGCTTATGTCAAAGAGACCACAATATATTAAAAAGATAATGTGATGACTGAAAAAAATATATTCTGAGATAAGTTTTTGATTTGTTGATTGTATGGTGTGTATTATTATTTAGAGAAAGATAGAGATATTTGGCAAAATAATATGGAAGAAAATTAGAAACACATTATAAATGCATGTTAAATTTGATAAAAAGAAAAAATTGATAGTAACAGAAATAAGAAAAAGGCGAAGAAGACAAATACGAAAAAATGAATAATATGTGTTGAAGAAGTTAATACAATAATTGCATATGTAATTTCACCAGCATTTGTTATAACTAAATACTAATCAGTTATTTTGTATCAAACTTATAAAAACGTTGGAAATCAAAATTACTTTGCATTACAATTAAATGGAATGATAAATAAGATAATGCAATGATTACAAAATACTTTAAATATTAGCCATGACTAACCATGCAAAGTAAACTAACGCACATATAGTTATATGAAATTTATGTTATGCATGCTAACATCATTCAATTAATATTGTGACTTTCCGTGACTCTGAGTACAAGATTTCCGGGATCAAGAAAGTCGTTAATATATTATGTAATTGACATCACAAGTCTAATTACATTAATCAGAAATCGCCACATGGACATCGGAAACGCTAACACTCTCTCTTGGTCCGTTTGCTAAGTGATTTCGTTGACCCACCCGAACCAATTAAATAAAAAATCTGACCCGACCGATTGCTTCAACTGTATATCGTTTCTCTCGAAGGACATATAGTCGAAGAACCTAGACACCTAAGTCAAACATAATCGAAGTATAGGAAATCATTTCCACAGTCCTAAACAGGTAAGAATCGTTGAACCCATTAGAGAAATGTTTCATTTTTGTTCGATTGTAAGATAGGTTGTTATTTATTTGTTCGAAGGTAGCTTAGCAATTTTCCTTCCCCCGAGCTTAGATCCATCTATCGAACAAATTAACAACACCCTTTCTTACAATCGAACAAAAACAAAATTCTTACATGTTTCAATATGTGGGAAGGTGTTCCTAGATTTTGATTTTGGTGTCTAGGTTCTTTCACTCTCATTCTTCAGGAGAGACAATATAGAGTTGAAGCAATCGGGTCTGGTCAGATTTTTATTTAATTGGGTCGGGTGGCTCAGAGAAATTACTTAGCAAATGGACAGAGATGGCGTTAACATCTTCGACATCCACATGGTGATTTCTGATTAATATAATTAGGCTTGTGATGTTAATTACACAACATAATTATAATGTATAACATATACTTCTTGTAGCTGTATGTGTATTAGTTTCCTTTGCATGGTTAACATTTGAATATTTGCTAGAAAAAAAATTAAACCAATAATCACAACATTTTCAATGTAATTTTAAATAATTTTAGTAATTATTAGTTGTTTTAAAAAATTCAATGAAAATTTTGAAATTAAAATATTAAAGTTTCAATAATTTTTCAATGTAAACCTCAAAATTAATCTATTTATGTGTTTTTATATGGTAAATATTTTAATAGTTTCAATAATATATATATATATATATATATATGTATATATATATATATAATCTGGATATATATTAAATGAGATTTCATGTTCATATGATTATGACCATTTGTATCTTTTTATAACAAAAAAAATTAAACCACTATTCATAAAAATTTCAATGTGATGAGACTTTAAACAGTTTTAGTAATTTATAGTCATTTTAAAATTTTTAAAATATAAAATATAAGGAAAGTATAAATTTTATTATATGATTACTGTGATTGGTTAATTTATTTAATAATATAAAATTAAACCAAAATGATGGAGAATGCAAATTATTCAATCTTTATTATTTAAAATCTTTAATTTTCATATAAATGTTAATGATATTATGTAATTCGTAAATTCTATTTAAAGAAATAATGAAGAATATTTTTACATGACTAACTAATTTGACAGTTAATTTAACAAAACGTATAATATATATTTAGATGAACCAATTTATTTTCTAAAAATTTTAAAAATATTTTAATAATAAATGTTAATTAATATATAAAGGATGCTGACCATATACAAACTGCTATACGCCAGCCACACTGATTCCAAAACATTTGTGTGCAACTCTTACCTTTTCTAGTGTAACATTCTTTTTTTCTAAAATACAGTAACTTTATAATGGAGTTAATTTTTGCTCCAAACTCGAAAAATGGAGTGATGAACCAAAAATAAAATTATTAAATAGAGTAAAGGAAAAATGTTTGTTGGCTATCTAAATTATTGACCACTACATGGTCATACATATAAACTAAATTAATGTATATATAGTTACACGAAGTATATGTTATGTATGACAACATCTTTTCATTTGATGATGTTATGTAATTAACATCACTCGCTTAATTTTATTATTCCAAAAAGTGATGTGAACGTTGAAGACATTAATTAAGTTTAATTTTTCGTTTATCAATTAAAATTTGACTCATCACAACAAAAGAAAATCAGAGAAATTACTTAGCTTACACTCTAGTAGATCGGATTTTAATTGATGAATGAGAGAATTAAACGGAGTTAAAGTCTTATACGTCCATGTCACTTTTTGGATTAATGAAATCAAGTTTGTGATGTTAACTACATAACATCATTAAGTTGAAAGATGTTGTCATGCATACCAAATACTTTGTACAACTAAATATACATTAATTTGGTCTGCATGACTATTTATGTAGTGGTCAATACTTAAAGTAGTCATCAATCATTTTTCCTAGAATAAATTTATTTTTCATTCAATTGAAAAGGATTTGAATATTTCTTACTCCAAATTTCATTTTGAAAGAATTATGCACTCGGGATAGAGATGGAGTGAGTCATTCTTCCTCTTTTACTTTTCTTGGATCAAATTATTATATTCTTTTTATTTAATAGCTTATTAGTAAAGGTATTCTTAAAAGATTGATAAATCGTTTGCAAATAATCTTTATTAGATGACTGACTTTGTCACCTCAATGACACTGTTAATCGCTTAAACATTCGAGTAAAATGTAATTGGTCAACTATGTTAATAAGAATCTTATTTGTAGAAAAAAATCATTAGTGTTGGCGTGGTGGTCGGTATTCAACCACTCCATTAAGGAATAGTTCTTTATTTAACGTCTAGAATAAACTTGTAAATGATGAGATATGGACTTCTTAACTTCCAAACTGGATTTATTGTATTATTCCACATAATTAATAGATGGACCATAGCTTTCATTCATCACCAGCTCCATGTGTCTCCCATTATTCTCTCCACTCAACCTCTTCTTCATCAAATAAAAGCCAAAAACATTTTTATCCTTTTCAAAGACAATGTTAATGTTGTCTTGACTTGTTAGAATAAATGTCGATCGTTGATCCGGTGGTGCAATTCCATTTAAACTAAACTAGATTTTGATCAGTGTTTTAAAAACATGAATCTTTTTTAACAAAATATAATTGATAAAATCAAAATGTTTTGACACTAAAAGCGAGAAAATCTTTTTAACAAAATTCAATTAACGAAATCAAAATGTTCTTAACATTTTTATTTTATTCCATCTGAAACATATATATATATATATATATATATATAATTATTATTTTTAATTAATCTAGAGGTATCTCAGGCTTATAGAGATGACTAAATTAATTACTTAGGGGAAGTGCCGTCTACTGAAAGATTCTCTCTGAATATGTAAATAGACCGTAAGCATGGACATATATCTTTATAGGTGTCCGTGAACAATGTGACTTAATTTCGTGCAGTAGGTGCATCGAACTTAAAACATGTTGGTCCCAAACTCGTCTCTTTACCACTCCACCATAAAGTTTCAACAATATATATATAATATATAATATATATATATATAATTATATTATTCTATATTAATATTAAATTTAAAATAGTATAAGATATTAGTTACTTTTATTTGCAATTATTTCAACATTTTCGTTTTTATTTTTAATAAAATCTATGTAATTGATTTGTTTAATTTTGTGATACATATATATATATATATATATATATATATATTATTTTAAAAAATAAAAAATTATTTGATGTCACTTTATAGAATTTAATATTTTATTTATATAAAATATTTAACTTAATATGAAAGCTTATTTAAATTTAAAAGAATGTAATTTATATTTATGAAAATATAAATAAATCAATTGATTTAGTTGCTTTCATTATGAAATTATTTTGTAGTATCTAAACCCACCAAAAATAGTTATACTTATTTTCATAAAATATTTGATTTATCAAATAATTTTGAATAAGAATAGTAAAAGTTATTAAAAAGTGAGATCTAATATTTTATTGGACAAATCTCTCAAATACACCTTTTTGAATTTCTTTTCACAAAAATAGATTTCAAGAAAAAAAAAGATCAAAATAGACTTTTTTATTTTGAAACTTTAATATTTTTTATTTTTTATTTTTTATTTTAAGTTTCACCTCCAAAACACTATCTCATAACTCTAAACTCTAAATCTAGATTAATTAATCCAAGGGGTATAAATGTATAATTACACCTTTAATAAGGTCTACTTTAGTCATTTTTCTTCTTGAAAAATATTTTGGTGACAAAAATATTTTTAGGCCTATCTTAGGGTAAGAGAAATTGCTAAAAATACCACAAGTTAAGTATCATTTTCAAAAATATCCTCAATTAAAAATATATTAGCATTTAAGTTTACACTTTAGTGATTATTGTTTAGGATTTAATGTTAACGGGGTGAGGTTGAGTTTCTAAATATTTTATAAATATTAAAAAAAAAAATTTAGTCTATTTAATAATAAATTTATGATATTTTTTAAAACTAGTCATTTTATTAATGGTAAATTTGAAAATTAATATCAAACTTGTGTTAAAAACTGAAATTTACCTCTTTTGTAAGTAAATGTAGTAGTATAATGTTACTTCCATAGTTACCTTAATGAAATTTTAATGTTTTCATTAATTATTAAAAACATTATATATATATAACGTTGGACTAAATATTAGGTCTGGCAAAATGTTTCTAATTCAATAAGATAGATGCTTACAGATTTTAATGCTGCAATTTCTATTGTGAAAAAATATACTATATTATAATAGTAGTTACATTTATTTATAGATAGAGCTCTCTTTAGTTTCTCTCTCAACTTTTTTTTCTCTCTCGAGTTCTCCACTTTGTTTTGCCATCTCTAGCGGTGGTCGGGGACTCTATGTCTCTAGTCACTGTAGGCTGTTGATTCTGCTTGTTCGATTCACCTCAACCTTTTGATTTTCTCTCCTCCTCTCTCCTCCTTGCTCGGTGTTTTATGGGTTCTTTGGTTCTTTTCCACTGGATCTAAAGGCAATTAGAGGCTTCTTTGGTTTTTCCGGAACTCCAACAAGGCGAAATGAGTTAGCGTTATCTCATGGGCATTGATCTCCCTTTAATCACCGATTACGGTTGGATCTGGGTTAGATCTAAGATCTGAAACCTGCCAGAAAGTTTGACATATCATTGCCATCTCATTTTCATGCTTTGTTGTCTTGCTTCAGCCAGTCTCCTCTATCGGCATGCTCCAAGGTTTGTTGTAGAGTTTATTCTCTCCCTTCTAAGTGAAAGGTGATTGTGAGACGTGCCACCAAATGCTTGCTACCTAATTCAACTGACGACAACCATTGTGTACTTATGGTGAAATATTGGCTTCTCCGTCTTTTTTTCCGATGTCGTTTTGCTAGGGGTTTGAGGACAACTCGCTACGACAGCTTCTCCTGCATCAACGTGGAGATCTCACTCACAGTTAATTGTTGAGTTTGTTAAGTTCGTTAGTTCTCAATTAAATGACTTAGTCATATCTAGTTGTTAGTCCAAGGTAGTTGTCGTAGAAATAGGTTTTAGTGGCCTAAGTTGTTTGTGGACGTAATGTCCGTTTGTTTATGTAGTTCTGTTTTGCAGCTCTGTTTCTTTGTAAGCCTTTATAAGGAATTTTCTTTTTAACAATTGAAGTATCGTTTTGGAAAACTCTAAGTTTTCTTTACATTTGGTAACAAAGCAAAAACAAAGTGATCTGAGAGAAACATGGGTCACGACAAGACACTTACGAAGATTCCACATTTCGATGATCACTATGATCGTTGGAGAGATTTGATGGAGAATCTGTTGCGAGCTAAGGGTCTATGGACCATGGCGGCTGAGGGTTACTCTTAGCCAGCAGAAGGTGTTGAAGATACTGCTGCTCAAAAGAAGGAATTGGAGGATCTCAAGATGAAGGATCATCAGGTGAAACACTACCTGTTTCAAGCAATTGATCGAATCATGTTTGAGCAAATCCTGGATCATCAAAACTACAAGGATATATGGGATTCGAAGAAGAGGAAGTTTCGAGGAAATGAAAGAGTGAAGCGATCTCTCCTCAACACTGTGAGAAGAGGATTTGAAGTACTGGCTATGAAAGCAGACGAGAAGATTGGTGATTACTTTGGGAGAGTGATGATTGTCTCAAACAAAATGAGAAGGCAATGGGTGAAACTATGTCTGATGCGAAGATCGTGGAGAAGAGCCTTAGAACACTGACAGAGAAATTCACTTATGTTGTGATCTTGAGTGAAGAATCATAGGACACGACAAGTATATCCATTGATTAGCTACAGATCTCTTTGGCAATTCATGAAAAAAATCTCAAGAGAACAAGCTCTGAAGAAAGATCAAGCTTTCAATTTCAGAGAAAGGGGTATAGGTTCATATCGTGGAAGAGGCAGAGGACAAGGATGCCTCTTTCAACAAGGCTTTGATCGAGTGCTACAGATGCCACAACCTTCGTCACTACCAATATGAGTGTCCAAACCAGAAGAATGAGGCTCATTATGCGGAGATAGAGGAAGAACATGAAGTTCTGCTGATGGTGTATGTAGAACTTAATGGATCAAAGAGGATTGATACGTGGTTTGTAGAATTTGGATGCTCTAATCACATGTGTGTAGAGCAAATCCTATTCTCAAGTCTGGACACAAACTTCACGCACAATGTCAAGCTTGGAAACAATCACAAACTTGATGTAAGTGGAAAAGGGCCTGTGAAGATCAAGTTGCAAGGTGTATGTTATGTGCTGAGTGATGTCTATTGAGCGTTGGTGAAGTGCAAGAGAAAGGCATGGATGTGCTGTTTAAGGGAGGGACGCAAAAGAAATGTTGTATTTTTTCATCCCACCAAAGGCAAGATTGATGAGTCCATCATGAGTGCAAACATGATGTACGTGCTACTCAATGAAACATACACCAACACGGAGGAAGAAGGACAATGCTTGCAGACTAATAACTTATAGAAAGCAGAGATGTGGCATCATCGGTATGGTCACCTCATGTACACGGGATTGCTCACTTTGCACAACAAGAAGATGGTCATCCGTCTGTTTAGATTTGAATAAGCTGACAAAACATGTTAAGTATGCCTGAAAAGGAAGCAACATCGGGTACCTTTTCCAAAGCAGAGCACGTGGAGAGAAATTGAGAAGTTGGAGCTCACTCACTCAGACATGTGTGTTCCAATCACTCCACCGTCTCATTCTCAAAAGAGTATCTAATCAGTTTTATTGATGATTTCTCTCGAAAGAGTTGGATTTACTTTGCGCTTGAGAAGTCAGAAGCCTTTCACTATTTCAAGTTGTTCAAGTCTTTTGTTGAGAAGCAAACATGCATGTTTATCAAGTGCTTAAGGAAGGATAAGGGAGGAGAGTACAAATCTGGAGAGTTCAAAGAGTACTGCAGAGAACAAGGCATCAAGAGGCAACTGACAACTGCCTACATTCCGCAGCAAGACGGCGTTGCAGAATGCAAGAACATATCAATAATGAACATGGTAAGGACGGTTCTAACAGATAAGGAGATCCCAAAGACATTATTGCCAGACGCAATGCAATGGAAATCATGTTCTCAATAGATCGCCTACACCAGCAGTCAAAGACATGACACCTGAAGAAGCTTGGAGTGGGAGAAAGCCTTTTGTCGAACATTTCCGAACTTTGGGTGCATAGGAAATGTACACATATCTGATGTGAAATGCACCAATATGGATGACAAGAGTGTCAAATACATTCTACTCAGGTTCAGCAATGGATCTAAGGGCTACATGATGTATATCCGACAGAAAAGAAGCTTCACATTAGCCGAAATGTTGTGTTTGAAGAAGGTAAGAAGTGGAAATGGGATAGCAACACTAATGTAGAAGAATCAACGAATCTTGAATGAGAGACTGAAAACAATGGTACTGAGAATGAGGGAATAGAAGTCGATACAGTGGTAGACGTAGTAGATGGAGCAAGGGAAGCTCATGAAACCGTGAATGAGAATGTTCCAGAAGAAGAGGAAAGAGAGGGAAGAGTGAGAAAACCACCAGCTTGGGCAGTTGATTACACCTCAGGAAATGATCTCTCTGATCTAGATGATGAAGCAAACATGGCGAGCATCAAAGTGGAAAATTTTGCTTTCATGATCATCTCAGATCCTACAAGCTTTCATGAAGCTGTCAAGTGCTCTATGGATGCAGAGATCAAGTCAATCAAAAGAAACCAAACATGGTCACTGGCCCTAGTTCCAGACGAAATAAAAGACATTGGTGTGAAGTGTATTTATAAAACCAAAGTCAATGATTTGGGAGAGGTTGATAAATTCAAAGCAAGACTGGTTGTTAAGGGCTATGCAAAAGAATATGGAATAGACTATACGGAGGTGTTTGTGCCGGTAGTTCGACTTGATGTTGTAAGGATGATCTTGGCTTTGGCGCACAAAGAGGATGGGGAGTTCATCAACTTGATGTTAAGTGAACATTCTTGCACGATGAGCTGGAAGGAGAGGTGTTTTTTGGAACAACGTCAAGGCTATAAAGTAAAAGGCAGGGAGCACATGGTTTACAAACTTCACAAAGCCCTCTATGGCTTGAAACAAGCGCCAAGAGCCTGGTTCATCCGTATTGAAGCACACTTTGTCAAGGAAGGCTTCACAAGAGCCCCAGTGAGCAAACCTTATTCTTCAAGCGAGATGGAGGTATCATACACATTGTAAGTGTCTATGTTGATGACCTGCTATTCACTGGTAATGATGATAAGATGCTGGATGAGTTCAAAAGTTCCATGAAGAGGGAGTTTGAAATGAAAAATTTGGGCAGAATGAGATACTTCTTGGGGATAAAAGTAACACAAAGAGATGATGGAATATTCATCTCTCAAAAGAAGTATGCAGCTGAAGTGATTGATCGGTTTGTGAGGCAAGGTTTCAACCCGATGAGTAATCCAATTGTTCAAGGATAGAAGATTGGCAGAGATGAGGATGGTGTGAAGATAGACTCGACACAGTACAAGCAAATGGTGGGGAGCTTGATGTATCTCACAGCCACACGTCCGGACTAGATGTTTGCGGCAAGCCTCATTAGCCGTTTCATGTCAAGTCCAACTCAGTTACATCTTGCTGTTGTGAAAAGAATTATGAGGTACTTAAAAAGCACTTTGGATTATGGGATATGGTACAAAATAAGAGAAGAAAGCGAGCTCATAGCCTACACTGACAGCAGTTACGCCGGAGACATAGATGACAGCAAGAGTACATCAGACTATGAACTTTTGATGAGTGGAGGAGCTGTAGCTTTGTCTCAAGAACGCAGCTGATTGTAGCTCTTTCTAGTACTGGAGATGAATATGTAGCAGCTGCTACTTGTGTGTGCCATGCTATATGGATGAGAAGAATATTAGAGGAAATTAGTCACAATCAAGTTGGAGAGATGGTGTTGTTGTGAGATAACACCTCCACTATAAAGTTGTCCAAGAACGCAATCATGCATGGAAGATCAAAACATATCAGGGTTCAATATCACTTCTTAAGAGACTTATCTAAGAAAGGAATCGTCAAGCTGGTCTATTGTCCAACCGAGATGCAACTGGCAGACGTAATGACTAAACCATTGAAGTTGGCCTCGTTTTAGAAGATCATAGCAGAGTTTGCAAAGAGTACTTTGAACTAAATCTTGTCAAAAGGGTTAGTTCAAGGGAGGGAATGTTGATTTTGTTAACTCCGTTAGTTCTCAATTAAATGACTTAGCCATATCTAGTTGTTAGTCGAAGGTAGTTGTCGTAGAAATAGGTTCTAGTGGCCTTAGTTTTTTTGTGGATGTAATGTCCGTTTGTTTCGGTAGTTCTGTTTTTCAGCTCTGTTTCTTTGTAAGTCTTTATAAGGCATTTGAATTTTATCAATTGAAGTATCGTTTTGGAAAACTCTAAGATTTCTTTACATTGAGTTGCTTGCTTTCAAGCAGGTTTCCTAATACTTGTGTGATTCAGTACTCGAGATTCAATGCTCCAACAGTTAGGATTAGTGTAACCACCTTGTCTCTGTTGCATTTTCGGTGTCACGTGGCCGTTGAGGAATTTGTGCACCACCTACACCTGATCATAACTAATACTGTTCTTTCAATTATTGATCTGAGGATGGAACCAACCGCTTTCGTTGAAGCTGTTTGGAGCTACTTTGGTGAGTGGTCGGCTGAACTTTTCTTTTAGACCTATTCTTTCTCTCTCTCTCGTCAATCTGATAGAGCAATAAGCGCATTGGATGATTAGTTTAAATTGGTGTTTCTTGTCTTAAAATGTCAATTAACTTCAAGATCCTATTTGTTAGATGCTTAATCTCTTAAATTTTGAGAGATTTTTTTTTTTAATTTGCAGTCTCTAGGAATCTAAATGGTTGTTAAAGCCGATTGTGCTTTCAATTCATTGTAACATAAATTAATTTTTATTAATGATATTTACAATTTAGCAATAATAATAATAATAATAATAATAATTAGTGAATATAAAATATAAGAAATACCATATGATAGCTCTAAAAAGTTTTGTCACAAAATATTATTCAAGAAAAAAATGGTCAAAAGAGATTTTGTTAAAATATGTAAATATACACTTATACCTTTAAGGTTAACTAATCTAACTTAAAATTTAGAGTTATCAGGTGATTTTTTGGGAGTTCATCAACTTGATGTTAAGTCAACATTCTTGCACGATGATCTGGAAGGAGAGGTGTTTGTGGAACAACGTCAAGGCTATAAAGTAAAAGGCAAGGATCGCATGGTTTACAAACTTCAACAAAGCCCTCTATAGCTTGAGACAAGCGCCAAGAGCCTGGTTAAGCCGTATTGAAGCACACTTTGTCAAGGAAGACTTCACAAGCAGCCCCAGTGAGCAAACCTTGTTCTTCAAGCGAGATGGAGATAACATACACATTGTAAGTGTCTATGTTGATGACCTGCTATTCACTGGTAATTATGATAAGATACTGGATGAGTTCAAAATTTCCATGAAGAGGGAGTTTGACATGACAAATTTTGTCAGAATGAGATACTTCTCGGGGATAGAAGATGATGGTATATTCATCTCTCAAAGGAAGTATGCAGCTGAAGTGATTGATCGGTTTGTGAGGCAAGGTTTCAACCCGATGAGTAATCCAATTGTACAAGGACAGAAGATTGGCAGAGATGAGGATGGTGTGAAGATAGACTCGACACAGTACAAGCAAATGGTGGGGAGCTTGATGTATCTCACAGCCACACATCCGGACTTGATGTTTGCGGTAAGCCTTATTAGCCGTTTCATGTCAAGTCCAACTTAGTTACATCTTGCTGTTGTGAAGAGAATTATGAGGTACTTAAAATGCACTTTGGATTATGGGATATGGTACAAAATAGGATAAGAAAGGCGAGCTCATAGCCTACACTGACAGCGATTAACGCCGAAGACATAGATGACATCAAGAGTACATAAGGCTATGTATTTTTGATGAGTGGAGGAGTTGTAGCTTGGTCTCAAGAAAGCAGCCGATTGTAACTCTTTCGAGTACTGAAGCTGAATATGTAGCAGCTGCTACTTGTGTGTGTCATGCTATAACGGATGAGAAGGATATTAGAGGAAATTAGTCACAATCAAGTTGGAGAGATGGTGTTGTTGTGAGATAACACCTCCACTATAAATTTGTCCAAGAATGCAATCATGCATGGAAGATCAAAACATATAAGGGTTCAATATCACTTCTTGAGAGACTTATCCTAAGCAAGGAATCGTCAAGCTGGTCTATTGTCCAACCCAGATGCAACTGGCAGATGTAATGACTAAACCATTAAAGTTGGCCTCGTTTCAGAAGATCAGAGCAGCGTTTGGAAAGAGTACTTTGAACTAAATCTTGTCAAATGAGTTTAGTTCAAGGGGGGGGGGGGGGGGGGCGGGTGGGGGGGGGGGGGCGGAGAGGGGGGGGGGGGGGGGGGGGGGGGGGGGGGGGGGGGGGGGGGGGGGGGGGGGGGGGGGGGGAAAGGATTCTATTTGGGTTGAATTGTGATAGAATCCCAGTCTGGCTCATGTCTCTGGGCATCCGAAAATAATATGGACTGATCA